>CABHPH010148763.1:0-13730 GCA_902168325.1 Peromyscus nudipes | reverse complement strand
GGAAAAGAGCGAGCTGAGCCCCAGCATCCACCTCTCTACTTCCCGACTGAGGGCGTGGGGTGAGCAGCTACCCCACACTCCTGCCACCATGCCTTCCCCGCAATGATGGAAGAAACTCTCACACTTCAAACCAAAATAAACTCTTTCCCTAGCTCGCGTGTGTCCGGTGTTTCGCCACAGCAGCAGGAAAAGCGACTAATGAGATGATGTGTTGGAAACCTGGAGGTTTTGAGCTCAGGTGTGTACCCACATGATTTAGATTTATGAATTTATATTGAAATCTAAGTTACTGTCAGTGTTGGAATGTTTGGAAAAACGTAAAGGTCACCAAATGTCAAGTCACCTTATAGGCATAGGGACTCTGTCTTTAATGTCAGACTTTTGGTGTTTAAGACAGAAACATGCTTGCTAAAGGCCAGTTTCAAAGGCAGTTCAGGATGTTGGAAGATGTTAACTAAGTTTGCAATGGAAACCGGGTATTAATCAAAAGCTTATTAAAAGTTACTGTTGGCTGCACATTAGCAACAAACGTCCTCACAAAGAAAACAAAGAAGATAATTCTTAGTACAAGCTCCAAAAACAATAAAGTTCTTAGCAATAAATTCCATAACAAGGCACAGAAAACAAACACCACCGAGAGAAATTTTAGTCTTGCTGGGCATGCCGGCATATGCCTATATTCCTAGTGCTTGGAAAGTGGATACAGGAGGATGAGGAGTTCAAGGCTATCCTTGGCGATGGCAAGTCTGAGTCCAGCCTGGCTTACATGAGATGCTGTCTCAAAGGGGTGGGGGCAGGGAGCTGGAGAGGTGGCTCCGTGGTTAAGAGCATCAAACACCGAAGCTTAGTTCCTAGCAGCAATATCCACTTTAACTCCAACTTCAGGGAATCTGACAGTTCTTCCAGTCTCCAAGAACCTTTGAACATATGTGAACATGTGTCCTCTCCTTTTCCTAAGTACACACCCCACAAAGTCCATGTTTAGATTAATATTAAAAGTCCTTCTTAATAACTCCAACTCTGATTTAAAAAAAAAAAAAAAAGGATTATCTTAGCTATGTTGGGTCCTTTGCATTTCCATGTGAATTTTGGGTCAGCCTAAAATATATGATTATATTATGTAGAACCATTGAGAATTTGGTAGATATTTTATAGATCAAAAATAGATCAATTTTGAGAAAATTTTGCCTTTTTAATAGTAGAGCAATTCTCCTGTAAACAAGGATCTCTTTCTGTCTACATGAGTTTCTTTTGTTTTGTTAAGATTTTGTTTTATTTGTGTGTGTGTGTATATGTGTGTGTGTTTGTGTGTGTGTGTGTGTTTGTGTGCGTGCTTGTACATTATGTACAAGTGCATACACACCACAAAAGGCCCCTGGAACCTAGGGCTGCCCACTGTGGCCAGTACACTTACCCAAATTAATTATTATTAATTAATTACTGCAAGCTGCCCTCCAAGAACTGGACAAAACTGTAGCCAGAGTCCTGACTGGTCACGCAGCTGCTTATAAAATAATCATTCAGAGGCTTATATTAATTATAAATGCTTGGCCAATGGCCCAGGCTTATTACCAACTAGCCCTTACAACTTAAATTAACCCATTCCTATTAATCTGTATTTTGCCACATGGCCACGGCATTACCAGTCTGTTGGCGTCTTGCTCCTTGGGCAGCTGGATGGCCTCTGCCCTTGACTCCATCCTTCTTCCTGTATCTCTGCTTGGATTTCTCACCTGGCTCTTATCCTGCCTTGCCATAGGACAAAGCAGCTTTATTTATTAACCAATGGGAGCAACACATATTCACAGCATACAGAAAGAACACTGCCTGCTGCCCCCCAAGAACTGGCCAGAACCTCCCACTAGCCAAACCTAACAAAATACAGGCAGCCAACCATCCTGGCCGAAGAGAAGCCATCCTAAAGTGAAATAGGTGTGTCCCTTCTTTAGGCTATCAGACTATTGAGGAAATTGTCTCAATTAGGAATTTATTACCCAGGAATTTATTCAGAAGGAAAAGACTGAAGACCAAGCCAACCAGAGGTAGAGTTTGTGCCTCAGAAGAGATTGCTCACAGTTCTGAGGTCTTGACACCTGGCAGAGAGCTTAGAGCCCAGACAAGGATGGGTCAGTGATGGTCAGGACCACACCTTGACCAGACTTCTCAGGTTATTTAAAAAGATCTGCTCGCTCTCTCTCTCTCTCTCTCTCTCTCTCTCTCTCTCTCTCTCTCTCTGCGTGTGTGTGTGTGTGTGTGTGTGTGTGTGTGTGTGTATGTGTGTGTTTGCACGTGCATGTAAGAGGGCATTTGATCCCCTGGAGCTGGAGTTACAGATGGTTGGCATAGGCACTTGGAACCAAATCCCCACCACTACCCCTCTAAGAACAGCAAGTGAAGAGATGTCAACTACTGAGCCATTCCTCCAGCCGCCCACTGCTTGCTTTTGCACACCTCTTGCCCTCTATTTAAAACTTTACTTCATGCCAGGACCCTGAAGAGAGACTTGGAGGACACCGGACCTCTTGGTTCCCTTTCCCAGTGAAGTACATTGAATAAATATCTTTTCTCTGCTTTTTACTACTTCTTGTCTCTGTGGTTGGTATACTACAGACAGATGAGCAAGTCTAGTCTGTTGGAACTTCCAGAAGCCCAGGCTTTGACCCTATACTCCATTAACAGTGGTGTCTTCCAGTGGACAATGGCCCATCCTACCCTATATTTTCCTTCTGACATAAAGTAACTAACTCCCAACAGTAAACCAAAGGTGATTAGCATTCTCTAGGGGTACTTAGGTAAGTCTGACCTGAGTTAGATGTTGACAGCATCTCCAGACAGTCAGGAAGGGGTAGGGCTTGTCTTATATCTTCAGGGAGAGGTCAGAGGTAGCCAAATTTAAGACTATGTCTCTCTTAGCTGATGTTGTGAACACTCTTTTAATCCCAGGACTTGGGAGGCAGAAGCAGGTGGAGCTCTGTGAGTTCAAGGCCAACCTGGTCTATATAGTGAGTTCCAGGCAAGCCAGGGCTATTGTAGTGAGACACTGTCTCAGAAAAACAAAACAAAACAAAAAACAAACAAAAAAAACAACAGAAAAGGGGCCCATCTCCAGGGAATAATCTCTTCATATTCTGTTAGAAGACATTGTTTTGGAGAAGCCTGCTTGTCGATGGCCAGGGGATCCTGTAGTTTCTAGCAACGAGAAGAGCTGGTACGGGACATTAGTAGTAACTGGGACCCGAGAGGGAACTCAAAGTTTTCCTTAGCTCATAGAGTTGCAGTTGACAGCTCTAGAAGCCGGGGCTAGGCTTGAGACTTTCAAGGAAGGCAGTAGAGTTTGATTGGTTTCCTGCTCACAAGTAGACAACATGATACAGTTAGGGAATTCACCCCTGCTTTCTCCTATTCCTTCTCCTAAGCAGACAGACCATCATACAAGCCTGGGGCCATATATCTACAGGGCCATTTATCTACAGGCCACCTATCTACAGTAGAACATCTATCTGCAGGGCCATCTAGCTACAGTAGAGCATCTATCTACAGGGCTATCTACAGGCCATATATCTACAGGGCTATCTAGCTACAGACCATCTATCTACACGGCCATCTATCTACAGGCCATCTAGCTACAGGGCCATCTAGCTACAGAACATCTATCTGGGGTCATCTATCTCCAGGGCCATCTGTCTGGTGCCATCTTTCTACAGGGTATCCTATTCCCAAGCCAGGTCCACAGCAGAAACAGCTGCTGGCCCAACAGTTGGCTGAGTTAGAGCACGTAACCAAACCCACAGAGATGGGAGGTTTTAATAAATCTTTGTCTCTCAGCCCAGGGAAGAGTTTGTCGCCAGAAAATGTGTATGTCAACCCACAAGAGGTCAGAGATCTTCGTAATATGTTGAAACTCAGAGTCATCTGAGAATTTTTTCTCAAATCTGAATTCTTTCAGCCCCAGGTTCATCCCTTAGCTGCCCCTAAGAACATACAAGCCTTCTGGGCTCTAGAAAGTTTCATGCAGGATTTTGTATAGAGAGGAGTTTGGGAATAGGTTCTCAAGTCCAAAGAGGTGAGTAAAAAGATGGAAGTCCAGGCACTCTGTAGCAGGAATCTTAGAGAGTCTTATTAATAAAATCAAACCCGGGGCCAGTTATTGGGGTGAAATGCTGGATGGTCAGAGAGACAGAACAAGCCACAGCTAACCTCACCTGGCCAACTTCTCAGCTGGTCTTGTTTCCTCAGAGTGGAAGCCTCTGTGTCCTCATATCCGAATGGTTCTCAGCTGAACTGTGGTGCTAGAAGTCTGAAAGCTTAACCAGTCAAATGCTTCTAGTTTCTGATCCTCATGCCTTATATACCTTTCTGCTTTCTACCACCACTCCCTGGGATTAAAGGCTGGCTTTCTGGGATTAAAGGCATGTGTCACCATGCCTGGCCATTTCCAATGTGGCCTTGAACTCACAGAGATCCAGAGGGATTTCTAACTCTGGAGTACTAGGATTAAAGGTGTGAGTGCCACCATTTTCTAGCCTTTGCATCTAGTGGCTGTTCTGTCTCTGACCCCAGATAAGTTTATTAGGGTGCACAATATTTTGGGGAACACAATACCACCACAGCACTCCATAGAGGGAGTCTCAGAATTCCCCCTGCCGAGGTTGCAGGCTGTAGGGAGAAGACTTTAAAAGAAGTCACCCAAGTTCCTGAGAGACTGCATCAGAGCCAAGAGGCTAGGATGAAGTTCACACCAGGTCTGTATTATCTCTAAGAAAGAAAAAAGTTGAGCATAAGGAATTTCAGGTAATTTTCCTTTCAAATTGAAGGGCAGTGTTATAATTCAATTGCCATCTGGAGGCCACAGCTCACCTTTGTTCAGGTGGTACTGGGGCCTCAAAGTGTTCTAAAAGAAAACCATAAGGCCCAAGTGGCTCCTGGGCATCTATATGAAGGGCTCCATGTCACAGAGATTATCTACACATCCGTGTTTACTACTGTACTATCCACAGATGCAAGAAAATGGAACAAGCCTCAAAGACCATCAACAGAAGAGTGGATAATAAAAATGTTGCATATATACAGAACTTTACTCAGCTGCCAAGAAAAATGAAATTATGAAATTTGCAGGGAAGTGGCTGGAACTAGAAAGAATTACGTTGTCGAGTGACCCTGAAATGGACAAAATCCTATGTTCTCCCCTATGTGAATTCTAACTTTCAATGTGTGTATGTGTGCAATAAAGAGATGCAAGAGCAGGTGTAGACTGTGCCTGTGGTTAGGAGACTGGGCGAGGTGCAATAGGTGCTGAGAGGGGAAGGCAAAGGTCACGTGTGACGAGAGGGGAAGGGAGCTACTGAGGTACGGAAGGCATGGGGAAGCGGGGAGGGTGTGGAAGATGTGGGGGAAGAAACAGCAGAACAAAGTTTGTTTGAAAATGCAGCAATGAAGCTTAACTCTCTGTAAGCTAAGAAGCAAACTTTTAACTAAAAAATAAAGCCAAATGTTTTCCCTCAGGTTGGGTTTCCTCAAGGCATGTACATGAGGCATGGTACCTCAGCGACGCATCTGCCCATAGGGAAACCCCTCTAGAAAAGTCTTCTGAGGGTGGGTCTAACGTCTGCCTAACCGATATGGCTATGGAAGTAGAGCTGGCATTACAGTGACATAGTTTTGAGACCCTGAGAATCGGCACTGAGTCCTCCGCCCCCTTTTCCTTGCAGTGAGGGAGGTTCAGTCTCCCTCACTGCAAGGCAAGCACTCTACCACTAACCTACATTCCTTTATGAGACATGGTCTTGGTAAGTTTCCCAGGAAGGCCTTGAACCCATGATCCTTCTGATTAGTCTGCTTAGCATCTGGGATTACAGGCAGGAGCCACCGGCTGCCTTGACAGCTCCAGCTTGCTGGCACCTTGACCCTGGCTGTACCCTCCCTATGTGACCCTGCCTGGCAGCTTGCTCTCATTTGGAACTTAAAATAACAAAAGATTCTGCCTCGTGTCTGCTCAACGTCTTTGTTGTGTCTAGCATCGAAAGATGCTTTAAGCCTTATAAGACAATTGGCATTGTGAGTAGGGTGGTGTGACTGTGGCCACTGACTTGCACGGTGCCACCCGGGACTGCTCTTGGCTCCTAACTGGGTCCAGACCACTGTGAAGGGGCTGGGAAAAGACTCCAGCTTCCACTACAACCTGTCTGCCGGCTGCTGGTTAGTGCTTCTGTGACTATCTGGACCAGAAACCTGGTTGCTCATTCCAGGGATCCCACTAGAAGACATGGTTGTCCTGGACGGCAGCAAAGTGGTGCCTGGCCTCCTGGTCATTGTTATGCATGGGAGCCGGCAGCCTACTGTGACCTTCCTTTCTGTCCCCAGTCATGGTGTGACTGCCCTGCAGAGAACAGAACAAGAGCTCCCATTAGTCAGGAGAAAGAACAGAAAAGGCTTCAGGCCTGGAGGTGCCTCCTAAAATGAGCTGGGGAGCTGGTGTGTGGGAGAGGCCAGGGCGTCCTGTAACAGACAGGGGGCATTTTTTTTTCTTTTTCTGAGACAAGGTTCACAAACACGTGATGACAATATGAGTCCCAGGGTGCTGTGAGCCCTGTTAATGCCAATGTCTTCCACATCTTCTTTGTTTTTTTATATGTGTGTGTATGTATATACATGGTATGTAGGTATGGTATATATGTGTGTACACATGTGTACAAGTGTGTACCCAAGCACACACACACAGAGGCCCAAAAATTCAACCTCCAGTGTCTTTTTTCTATTGTTCTCCACCTCATTTTTTTTGAGACAGGATCTCTCACTGAACACGGAACTCGCCATTTCAGGTAGACTGGGTGGCAAGGAAACCCCCAGGATTCACCTGTCTGTGTCCCCCCAACACTAGGGTCACAGTGCATGCTGCCACTTTTACATGGCTGCGCGGGACAATACTTCCTCAGCAAGCACTTTACCCCCTGAGCCATGTCCCCACACCTTGAAGTTCACCTGTGCCAGGCACAAAGGGTGCTCCACACATTTAGTCTTGTTAACCTGCAAACGGCCTACGGCAGAGGGATTACTATCAGCATTGTGTAGTCACAGAAACTGAAACACAGAGACATCAAACAATTTGTGTAATTAAGAGAGTGAATTAATATCCACCCGAGTCTTGAGTTCGCTCTGTAACCTGAGGGTGCTTGAGGATCTCTAAATAAATGAGTATCTGTTTTGGACTCAACATGGTGCAGTGCAAGTGCTGTCAGAAAACATAGGCACAGCCTGCTTGGTGCCTAAATGGTCAATTCCTTCTTGTGGAGAGAAAGCCTAAGGCAAGAGGGTTCTAACCATGCATGGCCTAAAGGAGTCCAAGAAACCAAAGACCAAGGTGTGCTTGCCAGATGGGACCTCTGGGACCTAGGAGTACCTGCCCCCAACCCCACCCCATCTCAGGTTTACGGTCATCTCTTCCATCCATGCCTCCGGTACCATAGAGGTCGGGGAGATGGGGAGATGGGAGAAAGAAATACCTCTGGCAGCACTTCTCACATCCATCCAGTTATGCAGCAGGCAAGAACTCTCAGGCAGGATGAAGGGATCACCAAGGTCAGCAGGCTGCAACTGGGAAGTACCTTCCTCTGATTGTTATAAGAGAGAGAGGGGGGGGGAGAATATGAATACGGGGGCTGGAGGGATGACAAGGGTAAAGAGCATGTACTGTTCTTATAGAGGATCTGAGTTCCAATTCCAGCATCCATGGGCAAGCTGCTCATAATCACTTGTACCGGTAGTTCCAGGGGATGGGACACACTCTTCTGGTCTCCTTGGCCACCTGCACTCATGTGTTTTCATTTATTTTTATTTTATTTTATTTTATTTTATTTTTTGAAACAGAGTCTTACTCTGTAGACTAGGTTGGCCTTGAATTCTTGATTCTCCTGCCTCAGTCTCCCAAATGCTGGAATTACACTAGGTTCAGCTCAGATAAATGGATTAAGCTTTATGCTGAGGTATACAGCTAAATTCCTCTTTTCACTTCCCAAAGATGTTCTCCTGGGGCCAGTGAGGTAAAGCTGCTTACAGGCAAGCCTAACAACCTGAGTTCGATCCCCAGGACCCACCTGGTAGAAGGAGCAAACCAACTACAAACACACACACAACACATACACAGAGAGGGGGGGCACAGGCACACACATGCATGAACATGTAACAAAGCATTTCCTTTGGTGTGGAGTAGGAGGGACTCGTGAACTCCCAACCCTAACTGAAGAGCTGTGGATGGCTGATGGCTTCTTGGGAAGGGAGAGACAGCTTTCTTTAAGGGTGTAGCTGGTAGGTCAGACACTCTCCAGTGGATGATCCCATGCCTCAGAACATCTGAGCGGCACAAATTGGAGTTGATGGGTTATTTTAAAGAACACAATGTTGAACAGAATAGGGAGGTAGAGATTAATCTGAGGCGAATTAGGTAGAGGAGTTGTGGGTAAACGTGATCAAAATATGTTGTATAAAATTCTCAAAAAACATTTTCAAAAATTTTAAAGATTTACTTCACTTGAAAAAAGGTTTTCCTGGATCCCACTGTACTGTCTCAGTGATACCCACTGGCCTTCTTCCAATTTCAGCATGGTGTCCCCAGTCTGGGCACAGACTTCCTGTGTCTGGTGACTGTCCTATACTGAGTAGATTGGACCCAGGTTCTACAAAGGATTGGGTAGATTGGGAGGCAGGAGAATGGGGCGCTGATATGTCCCAGGGAAGCTGGTAAGGTCTGGATCCTGGACTCTGTTTTGCTTTGGTTTTTAAAGAGTTTGGGAAGGTGGTGGGTTGTGGGATGTTGATAGACAGGTAGGCAATGGGTCTCAGTCACTCCTGTGACTCAGTAACCAGGTCTTCACTCAGGCAAGCTCCCCAGACAGGTTGGGCTAGTCAGCTGAAGGGCTACGGTCACCCTCCTGGGTTGGGTTTGTTTCTTATATGCCCCTGAGGAGCAGCACCTCTCTCTGGGAGCCTTCTCCATCATCCAGGTAGGGCGGTGGTGAGGTCCTGCCCTTCCTTTCAAGGATCAGCTACTCTGAATCATAGGCCAACACCCCAGGGCAGACAAAAACTGTTCCTTCCTCCGAGTCAGCCCTACAAACGACCAAGGCATACAGCACTTTGTGTCAAAGGTGGCAGGTTTAGGGATCCAACTGAGCCCAGCTGTGGAGCCTGAGCGTCCCTGGGCTTCCCCAAAGCCCACCTCTATGCTGGGTTTTCTCCTACTTTCCTCCCCTTGTGCCCTTCCGTCAGGTTCCCTGGTTTTGAGTAAGTGCCCATTGCTGAAACCTGGACCAGGCCCCCAGCTGGGGGTGCACATTCCATGCTCTCTGCAGCCCTCAGCTTGACTTGCCTGGGCTTCACTGTGCTGTCTGATCTCAGGATGTTCCTGATCTCTAGGGTTCTACGCCAATTCAGGGAGCTCTGTGCTGGTACCATCTCTGTTTCTCCATCTCTTCCTTGTTTCTTTTTTTTCCCCTTTTCCCTTTCCTTCCTTCTTTCCTCCATCATTCCTTCTTTCTGTTTCTTAAGATAGAGCCTCAGATAGCCCAAGCTAACCTCGAGCTCAATATGCTTGAGAATGATATAGGACGACCTTGAACTTCTGATCCTCCAGCCTCTGCCTCATGAGTGCTGGGATTCAAGGCTTATGTTATTATACCTAGTTTATACAGTGCTGGAGATTGAACCCAAGCCTTCGTGCATGCTACCTAAGTGCCCTACCAACTGAGCTACTAAACTACATCCGGTGCTGGGGTGCTGGGGTGCTGGGGTGCTGGGGATTGAACCCAGGGCTTCAGGCATGTTAGCCATATGCCCGATCAACTGAGCTACATCTCCAGCACCCCCACCACTGTCCTGGTGTCTTTAGTTCTAGTCCAGGTACCTCAGCGTTGGTCAGCCATTCCAGGGACTGAAGAAGCATTGACACCACTCTGCTCCCTCAGAGGAGCCCACATTGTCCTTGGTAAGGGCCTCAAGAGCGACCCACACACACACTCCAATGGAAGGCATGATGGATGGCCTCACCCCAGTTCCCACTGGCACCTCCATGTCCAGCCTGGCTCCCTGGTCCCCGACAGCTTGAATATGGCACTTGAGAAATTTGTTGGAGGCTGTTTGAATAGTCATGTCACTCTGTGTGTGTAAAAGTTCGAAGAACTACTGAGTTCACCTACCTCTACATGAGTTCTAGAAAACAATCTGTAGAAATGAAAACAGTTGCTCTGATTTGGAAGAATCAGGGAATGCTCGTCAAATTCTCTTTTTCTATTTCTCTAAGTACAGATCATTTTTTTTTTTCCATTCAAAAGAAAACAGGAAGCCGGGCTGTGGTGGTGCATGCCTTTAATCCCAGCACTTGGGAGGCAGAGGCAGGCAGATCTCTGTGAGTTCGAGGCCAGCCTGGGCTACCAAGTGAGTTCCAGGAAAGGCACAAAGCTACACAGAGAAACCCTGTCTCGAAAAACCAAAAACCAAAAAGAAAGAAAGAAAAAAAAAGAAAACAGGAATGCTAAGAAGAAGCCACAGCTGGAGAGTGTCCGTTGCCAGTCAGTGGCAGGATACAGAGGTTTCTCCTTCCTTCCCACTCCTTAATGAAGGAGTCAGTCCCTGTGTGTGCCCCCCTCCCCAAACCCCAGGATGGAGTAGCAGTTGGAGGTAGCCTCAGGTAGAGGTGTGAATTTGAGAAAACTCCAAAGCCAAGGTCATTCCAGGTGCACCTGCTAAATTTTAGCATTTACCCCGCCAGTTGTCTCACCTGCAAGAATGCGCTGTGCAACCAAGGTGATGGGAGAGCTGTTGTAAATGTTCCGTCAATGAAAGGGGCCCCAATGCCAAGAAGGTCAGGCCCATCGGGCCCCAGACCTGCCTGGCCTGCATTCCTAGGACCCACAGGCCCAGTCTTGGTGTGAGACTCATATTTCCTGAGGTTTTGACCAACTTTAGCTGCCCAGCAGAGGTGTGCCTAGGGTCCCTGCCCAAACAAGAAGGGATGGGCTCTGTCTAGGCAAGGAGGAAGCGAAGCCTTTTCTCTTGTGGTTGAATAGATGGTGGAGACAATTCATGCATGTGCCCTACCTCTCCTCCCAACCCTGGCTCTTTCTTGCTCTGCCCTAAAGCCTCCTGCTGCCAACAGGGATTAAAGACTTTCTGCCTGGAGTTCTCAGGTCACCATTCCCTGGTCTTGCAGTTCTTTCTTCTTCAGGGCTCATCTGATTCAACAAGTCCTCACAGGCTCTCACCCTCCCCGGCCAGCATCAGTTTTCCAGAACTCGTGGCTTTTCCCTGTTCCATGAGACTCCCTTGGGTGGGTGTATTCTACCTGCTCCCCGCCAGTCTCACTCCATCTCCTTTTATGAGCTCTGAGCCCTGTAATGTAAGGGGCAGCACTGTCCCATCCTCAAGAGATGGCCAGGGGCCTGTGGCGTTTGGCTCCCATGTGGAGAAGAAAGTCTTCCCCGACTTGATAAGCTGTTGCCTAGCAGCTGAAGGGCACTTCCTCCCATGAGTTGCCCAAATCTATGGGTCTTGCTAATGGATACTCTTGGGGCTCCCTGCTCTCTGAAGCCCACACTAAATACGACTGCACTGTGTGTCTGACTGACAGCTGTCTCTTGCACCCCATTACAAGCTTTAGAAGGCAAAGGTCTACCTTGCTCCATGGGCTCCCCATTGGGCAGCACCAACAGATTTTGGGTGAAGAGGTATTGAGGGTGGGGCTGGTATTCAGCTTGTTGTGACACCTTCAGGGCAGGGCCAGAGATTCCATCCCAGAGTACTCAGAAACGGGGCTCCCGCTGTGCAGGCTCCCCTCAACTCAACCCTGTTGTAGAATGACTGGCCCATGTGCCACCTGCGCCATCTGCTATGATCTGAATGCTTGTCTCTTCTTCCATCTGCATGTTGAAGCTTGACCCCCAACGTGACAGTAACAGGAGGTGAGGCCTGAGCTAACTCTGACACCACCCTTCATGCTTTGCTCTACAGTGACCAGGAAGGGCTCTGTGCTGACCCAGCCCAAAGAAGGACATAGTCAGGTATCTGTCAACTTGTGTATCATGTACCTTTGGAATGCTATTCTCCAAGGGAGCAGGGACTCTTCTCTCCTCACTCACCCTCTACCCTGCATGCTGATTCTGAGTCACCCAGACAATGCCAGCCCCTACCTTGGGAGCCTGGTCACGGCCTCCTCAGTGGTGGAGGACCATATCTGTCTGGTACTAGAAGAACATGAGCAGAGAAGGGGATAGGCAAAAACAACAATAAAAACAGTGCGGAAGCCCTTTATCACTGGAGGCAGCAGAGCATGCGGCACCCCCTGAGCCCATCAAAGAACAACCTTCTAAGAACCAGCCACCACTTCCAGTCTTCAAATTGTGGATTTAATGCAGCAGCCGTAGTAACAGAGCCTTCCAGAAGCCTAGTTGCCCACCATGTAGCCTGGGCATGTACGCACACACTCAGAGCCTTGGTGGTAGGGTGTCGCCAAACAAAATGGCTCTGGATATTATGAAACGTCATCTCGGCTAAGTGTCTCCTGATCCGAGGGCCTTGTCATTCCAGCTCCCCTAACCTCCAAAGCACAGGCAGCTGTGACAGTCATTAAGCCATCAACCCAGCAGGGGCCCTCAGCCTTCATGCCATGCAGGGAAACCTTAGCTGTGGGCAACTGTCGATTAATAAAATCCTTTGGGGTTGAGGGACCACCCAAGGTAGCTCTCTACTCTCAGGCCTGCAAACATCTTCTCTATCCATAATGGGGATGATGACCTCCTAACTTCCGTGAGTTCCTAGATGGAAAATGAAAGGTCCAGAGCCCCATTAGTGGCCTGGGATGTCTCGGGGAACAAGTGCCCAGGGCCATGTCTGAGATGACCATTAAGACTGAATTTGGGAGGCTTGGGGCAGTCTTTCGGGTGTATTGACCAGGTCTTAGTCAAGAACTGTCACGCACTACCTCGACCAGCAAGGAGACGCAACACCGAGCTCTTCTTCAAGTTGTTTTATTTCAGGCCTTTTTTCTTTTTCTTATTACTTTCTTCTTTTCTCTCTCTCTCTCTCACTCTCACTCTCACTCTCACTCTCACTCTCACTCTCTCTCTCTCTCTCTCTCACTCTCTTTCTCCTCCTCCTCCTGGAGGGGGGGGAGCCCGTCCCCAGCCTTTATAGGTCTCATTCCACCGACCACCACACGCCACGTGGGATCCCAGGATAGGTACACCTATGCCATGGCAAGCCGTAATCGAATACCAAAGCCCAAATACGGAGCTGCCTTTGTCTGAATGTCCCGCCGGCGGGAAGGCAGGGACAGGGTGTCAGCGCCATCTTAAAG
Source organism: Peromyscus nudipes (assembly GCA_902168325.1). Taxonomy (NCBI): domain Eukaryota; kingdom Metazoa; phylum Chordata; class Mammalia; order Rodentia; family Cricetidae; genus Peromyscus; species Peromyscus nudipes. Next base: position 388 of record CABHPH010148763.1, on the reverse strand, counting down.
ATGCAGCAGTGCAGTGAAACGGCTCTCCACAAAGAACCTAGAGCTTTCCAGGATGGTGTCAGGCTCAGAGCTGTCAGAGCTGAATTCCACCACTCGGTGTGGACTCAGACAGCTGCCTAGCCCTTCTGAGCCTATGACACCATCGGTAAACTGGAAGTTACCTTTCTCAAAACCCTGAAACCAAATTGTACCTGCTATTGTTTGTTGGCAGTTTCTGCTCCACAAACATTTCCCTGAACATGCCCCTCTCCCCAAACCTGTTCCCTCCTTACCTCTGCACAAGCAGGAGATGACCTCCTCCTGACTCATGCTACAGAACAATTTTAACTTCTCAGTTTCTACTTTGGAGAACGCTGACCTAGGCCACCATACAGTTAGACAAAAGCCC
>CABHPH010148762.1:23191-45553 GCA_902168325.1 Peromyscus nudipes | reverse complement strand
AAACGGACTGTGTGCTGTGCAAGCCTCATGCAGACTGCATTGGTTGTAACAGGGAGCTATTCAAGCTGGGTGTGGCACAACTTTAACCCCAGCACTCTGAAGGCAGAGGCAGGAGGATTCCTATGAGTTTGAACTGAGCCTGGTCTACATATGAAGTTCCAAGACAGCCAGAGCTACAAAAAGATCATAAGGGAGGGAGGGAGGGAGGGAAGGAGGGAGGGAGAGAGGGAGAGAGAGAGGGAGGGAGGGGAGGGAGAGAAGAAGGAGGGAGAGAGGGAGGGAGAGAGAGAGGGAGGGAGAGAGAGAGGGAGGGAGGGAGGGGAGGAGGGAAGAGAGGGAGGGAGGGCGGGGAAGAGGGAGGGAGGGAAGGAGGCAGGCAGGTAGGCATGGTGTCACACACCCTTAATCCTGGTACTCAGTGGGCAGGGCAAGTGGATTGCTATGAGTTCAAGGCCAGCCTGGTAGTTCCAGGACAGCCAGGGCTACACAATGAGACCTTGTCTCAAAACCAAATAAATGAATAAAAATAAAAATAATTAATTAATCTAATTAAATTAAAAAAACAACAAAACAAGAACAAAAAACAGAAGCCTGGAAGTGTTGGGCAAAGTGGCACACACCTTTAATCTCAACAGAGGCAGGAAGATCTCCAGCCAGCCAGAGATACAGAGAGACCCTGTCTCAAAAACAACAACAAAGAATTAACCAAACAAAAATAAAAAATAAAAAAAAAGGAACCACGTAGTTCGGCAGTGGTTGGCTTACACCAATTCTTTAGGTTTGTGTAAATGCCTTCTGTAAAGTTTGCTTGAGGTCTGTGACCCACTTCTCAGGATGCACACCCTATCCTTAAGCTACCCCAGACTACTCTGGATCTGCCAGAGAGATGAGAACCCCTTACTCCTCTACTCTGGAGAGTCGTGACTGCTTTTGGATGGTCATAAATACCTGCAATGAAGTCTCTGTGCTGAACTCCAGAGGCCAGGTTCTTCTACAGAAACAAGAAAACCTCCATTGTACTGCACTTCCTGGACCAGGGGCGACTGAGCTGTCTCCGCCTCTTCCTCGCCTCCGTCCTAGCCCCTCCCCTTTCCCCACCTCCCCCATTCCCTACGAACAGGTCTGTGAAAGGCTGCGGGCTACTGTCTCTAGCCCGAGGGCTTTCCGGGCTTAGGGGTCAATTCAAAGACACAAATGTTTTAAAGTGTCCAATTGTAACCAATCCTCTGAAGAAAACTCAGGCCTTTTTCTGTTGAAAGGAACAGTCAGAGCCACTTCAGGTCCTGGTGTCCGTCACTGGGTTAGCGCAGGAGTCAACAGCTTTACTTTTTGAGTTTTGTTTTGAGATAGGGTCTCATAGAGCCCAGGCTGGCCTCAAACTCACTATGTAACCAGAAGCCTTAACTCCAGATTCTTCTGCTTTTCACCTCAATGCTGGGATTACAAGCGTAAGTCACTGTGTCTGGTTTATAAAGTGCTGGGAATTGAATCCACGTGGGGTGGGGGGGAATGTCTCTGAAAACACCATGCCAGCAGAATGTGGATCCCAGATCCCTGAAAGGCAAGAAGGAAGTCCAGTTCAACAGGACTCAGTAGCTCAGTAGTCTGATTCAAACTTTGACACCCAGTAGTTTTTAAGGCATATTTAAATAGAGCACAATTTGGAAAATGTTTCCTCGTGATAATTAACACACTACTGTGTGCACAATAAAGTTTAAGGCATGAGTACATCAAAACTCTTTGTAAAGTACATGTGACATCATCCATAAAGATGAGTTCAATTGACTGACTACATCTGACATTTTAAGGGTCAGGGGAAGATCTGGGGTGGTCTTATCATACAGATAGGTTTCCAGGCTATTAACCACCCCCACCCCACCCCCCACCCGCTGCTCCAAGCCTTCTGGGCAGAAAACAGGTTATTCTTTCACCTTGAAGAGACAACCCTGCCTGTTTAACATTCCTGGTTTCCCTAGTGCTTGTTTGTGAGCCCAAGAACTGTGCTTTCCACACCCACAGCCTTGTTCATGCTAGTCAAGCGCTCTACCACTGAGTTATATTGCTTCAGAGGGAGCTTGACTTGCAACTTGAGTGGCCCTGGGCAGCATTGGGGAGGCCTAGTGAGCAACTTGGCTGATATTCTGCATAGATAGAGGGATAAAACCTTCTCCCCAGTGGGAGGATTCCTAGAGTGAGCAAAGGGTGAGAAGACCCCTCCTCCAATGGAGGGGTAGACTTGGTGACTTGGGTTTCCATAGCACACGCTGCCAAGCTTTGCCTGCGTGGAGACCCTGGAAGTCCCAGTTTTGTTGAAATCAATGCCTAGCAGGCAAGTGGGATTAGGAGTCACTGGGGTCCGGGCTTCTACTCTATGTTTTAGGGACCTCTGAGACACCTCCTTTCTGAGATAAAACTGAGGTATGGCGGACATGACTGCAAGTCCGTGACCTTGTGGGCTGACAAGGACTTGCCTCAGTTTATGCGTGGATTTCCCCAGCAACAGTACATCTAAGTTCACCACCAGCCACACATACCATCCAAGAGCAAAACAGTCACTGAGGTGGGGTGAGGCTGAGCTAGGTTGTGATTTTTTTTCTTCCAATTTTTAGTTAGTTTTTCTTTTGTTTGTTTTGTTTGAGATGGTCTCTTGTAACTCCTGCTGGCCTCAAAATAGCAATGTAACCAAGGATAACCTTGGACTGAGTCCTGATCCTCTTGCCTCTTCGTCCTGAGTGCTGCGACGACAGGTGTGTCCCACTAAGCTTGGTTTAGCTTTGAATTATTCACGCCTGTTTTCTAGCGTTAATACGAGGCAGAGAGAGATTGAGTCAAAAACCAGGCAGCTGGTAAACTGGTGTCTAGAGGGCCGCCGAGGGTGGGAGTGCAGGCGGATCCTAGGATTTTCCTCCCACCTCCTACAGCCCGATTCCCAAGGACATTTCTAGTGCTGGGTTCTGTAGCCAAGATACCACTGAACCCTGACAGAGTGAACTGTATCTGCGAAGGTTCCTCCATCTTGCCTCAGCTGAAACCATCTTTGGTTTCTATCCCTTGCCCTGAAAAGTCTCCTGGGGAAGTGGGAAGGAACCCAACCCTGTTCTAGAACTCAGGGCAGAAATGCCCCATCAAACAGCGTCTTCTTGGATCTTGTTAAATTGCGTCCCCTGCAACTGCCAACCAGGATGTAGTTTTTCTGTGTTCTTTGTCTTTAAGAACTCCCTGAAATATGCCTTGGGGCTGCTCTGTGAGAAGTATTTCTCTCCAGGCAGTCACAGGCCAGCTTAATACAGACTCTCAATTAGAATTTTGGTCTTGGTTTTTGGGTCTTTACCCCATAACAGGAGCAGCTGCTTGTGAATGGATTCTGTCTTAGGCCTGGGTCACCTTTCATGCCCTGGCTGTTTTCTCTCCCCTCACCCTTAAAAACAAACAAAAAACAGCAGCAAAAAAACAGGCTCTCACTAAGTAACTCTGGCTGGCCTAAAATTTATGTAGATTAGGCTTGGCCATGAACTCTGAGATCCACCTGTCTCTCTCTCTGCCTGGGAATGCTGGGGCTAAAATAGGTATGTGCCGCTCCCACCCAGGATGTTTTCTCTTCCTCCCTCCCTCCCTCCCTCCCTCTCTCCCTCCCTCTCTTTCTCTCTTTCTCTCTCTCTCTCTCTCTCTCTCTCTCTCTCTCTCTCTCTCTCTCGTTTGTTTTTTGAAACAGGGTTTCTCTGTGTAGCCCTGGAACTCACTATGTAGACCAGGCTGGGGTGAAATCTATCTACCAAGTGCTGGAGTTAAAGGTTTTCTTTCCTGTGACTATAGTCTTTCCATATCAAACATTAGCAGCTACTACCCACAGGGATTAGCAGCGGCCAGCCTTGGGTTCTGTCTTAATTACCTTGTGCCTTGCTGTGATAGAAACATCTAAAACAAAACTTTTGGGGTTTTTTTTTTGGTTTTTTTGTTTTGTTTTGTTTTTTCAAGACAGGGTTTTTCTGTGTATCTTTGGCTGTCCTGGAACTCATTCTGTAGACCAGGCTGGCCTCAAACTCACAGAGATCCGCCTGCCTCTGCCTCCTGAGTGCTGGGAAATAAAGGCGTGCACCACGCCCGGCTCTAAAACAACTTTTAAAAAAAGGAAATCTCAGTTAACCCAGTCTGGAGACTACACAGTCATGCTCCACAGGCTCAGTACTGTTATCTGAGTAAGAAATTACTGCCATAACTATTTAATAAATGATGACAGACTCAGCAGTAACATTGTAGAGTATGGCCTGTTACAGCTGGGGAAGCCTTCAAGGATATCTGGTTTAGTGATATACATATACACATATATGTGTGTGTGTATATATATATATTTAATTTTTTCCCCTGTAATCCGGTCTCATTGTGACAGAGCAAGACAATGCAAAGTTCCCTCCATCTTGTATTCTTGCTGAGGCTGTTTCAAGTTTAACTAGAATTTGATCTTCTTGATGGAGAATTCCATGGAAAATTATCCAACTCTATTCTAGGAACCAAAGGTCAGGTAGCTAACTTGTTTCAGCTTCTGTTAAACTGCCCATTTGTGCGGAATCCCCTTTAGCTAACTGATTATTTTAGCTCCCGTTAAAACTGTTTGATTCAAACTGCTTACTTCTACAAAGCCCCCGGTGTAGCTGTGAAAGGACCCAGCAGACTCTGTAACAGGCTGTCAGTCTTCTCTCAGAGATCAGGCCTCAATTTCAGTTTCCTGAGACTTGAGCAAGCAGTTTCTGGGAGGGCTATGACATAGTCCTTGCAGTAGCTCCCTTTCTGCACGTACTCTGACTGCTCAAGGTTCAGCCAGTTAATTACTGTCTGGGACCTCTCACCAACTTACAGCTACGTGCATGGGTCAGTGTGAACATGCGAGGCCAGCCAGCCTCCATGGCAGCTTAAGGACAAAGCCTGGGATTTGTCCAGGCCTGCCACAAAATGATAACTGTAACCCCAACCAGTAAATTCAAAAGTTACATACCCTCACCCAATCATATGATGCAAAGACTTGTACCACCCTACTTGCAGGTTTTCCCTTTAAAAATCCATCACCCTGAGAGCTAAGGGCCATCCTCCTCCACCCACTTAGTCGGGGTGTTGGACACTAGACTTGTTATCAATAAACCCCTGTGTGTTTTGTATCAGATATCGGCTCTGTGGTGGTCTTGCTTGGGGGGCCTCGAGACATGGGCACAACAGCTGCAGAGCAAGATATCAAGATGTGCTTTCTGCCTTTAAAAACTTGGCTATAAACTATGTCTGAGTGGTCATCTCCAGTGGGCTACCAATATCATCATGTAGCCCAGGCTGGCCTCAAACTCACCGTGCAGACAGAGATGACCTGCGTCCACTGGCTGAGTGCTAGGGCTGCTGTTGTACACCAACCCGGTCGGTTTATGTTGCACTGGGAATGGAACCCAGAGTTTCACGTGTGTGCTGGGCGAGCACTCTACCAGCTAAGCTCCATCTTCAGCCCTTGTTCTTTTCACTGCGGAATCCATTGTTGCAGAGACAGGAATTATTTATATAAACGGAAGAAAAACTGAACTCTGGAAGTGATTCCGAACTGGGGCAGCAGTAGCAGCCTCGGGAAGATTTGTTAGTACAGCAGTAGCAGTGACTCACCTTTATCCTACAGATCTGGAAATTTAGGGGTGGGCCAGTCACACACACACACTGCCCAGGGCATTGTGATGATGGCCAAGGTAGAGCCTGGGAGTAGAGGAGGAAGAGCCTCCCTGGAGGAAGGTTAGATCCCACCCTGGTCAACGAGATCACAGACTGTTTGAGACAGGGTCTTACTACATAGCCCTGGCTGGCCAGGAACTTGCTACGTAGGTCTGACTGTACTCACAGAGAGCCTCCTGCCTCCAGCATGTGCCTTGCATCAAGTTAAATTATCCCTGGCTTGCTTGACTTTCTTAAAATGAATTGTGTGCACGTGTGTTGGCTAGTTTTATGTCAGCTTGACACAGGCTGAAGCCATCAAAAGGAACTTCAAATAAGAAAATAACCTCCAGCCGGGCAGTAGAAGCCAGCCTGGTCTACAGAGTTCCAGGACAGCCCAGGATACACAGAAGAAAACACCTTCTGAAGATCAGGCAGTGGGCAAACCTGTAGGGCATTTTCTTAATTAGTGATTGATGGTGGAGGACCCAGCCCATGGTGGGTAGTCCCATGCCTGGGCTCACAGTCCTGGGTTCTATAAAAAAGCAGGCTGAGCAAGTCACGAGGAGCAAGCCAGTAAGCAGCACTCCTCCATGGCCACTGCATCAGTTCCTGCCTGTTTTATCTTGTCCTGACTCCCTTCAGTGACTAACAGCAATGTGAAAGTGTGGGACAAATAAACCCTTTCCTCCCCAAGTTGCTTCTGTTGTGTATTTCACAACAATAGAAACCCTAAGACACTGCACATGCATATGTTAGGCAGCCCTAGTCTCCAGGGGCTAAGGTCAATTCTCCCTCCCCCAGAACCATCTCAGCCAGCTGGACAGGGCATGGTAGAATGGCCCAGAGCAGATAGGAATGGGACTGTGAACTTGTGAACTACGGGTATAGGAGTCTCTGGCCAGGGGTGGTATGTATGGGGGACGGACGGGGACACACACACACACACACACACACACACACACACACACACACACACACACGGGAAGAACTCATCCTGAAACCCCGCAGAAGAAATGTAGCCCTCTAGACCCCTTGTTTTCTAGAAGTGTTTCTCATCTCCAGAACTGTAAGAACAGAGGTACACATGCCTGTAAGGCCATGGGATGGTTGTGTTTTGATACCGCAGCTTCGCTAGCGTGATGGGCTTTCCACAGCTGGCAAGCAGCTGCCCCTGGCAGGGTGTTCTTACACGATCTTGCTGTGGCCTGAGCCACCCTCTCTCCTGTCCTCTGCCCATCTCCTCAGCTTTGCCACTTTGACCTAAACATCTTTCCCCAGGAAAATCTTCCTTGGCCCTACCTGACTGGATCAGCTCTCTTGCCATCATGGATGCCACGGCTCCCATTTACTCTGGCACACCCTCATATCTTCCCAAAGTTTCCAGTCCCACAGGTCTGTCCTCCAAAACCTCTGTGACCAGCAGGTATTTACAGATCTCTTCTCCTGCTGGACTGAGAGTCTGTGAAGCCAGCACCTGATCCGTTATAGCATAGTGGATGTTTATGGACTGACAGGCTGGGTGTTAGCAAAGAGGCAGGCCAGCTCTGTCTCCTAGAGCTCTCCTAACCTAAGCCTCCCTCATCACCTAATTTCTCCTTCTGTCATCCCTCCATTCCTTTAGTCATTCAACAAACATTTACCGAGCCATTAGTATGTGTCGGTGTCTAACTTCCGGATACTTGGAAAAATAAGGAAGGAGCCGGAGTAGGTGCAGAGGTTACCCTGGAGCAGACAGCTGGAGGCCGGCAGGCATCTGGTGAAAAGGATGTCACAAACTCAGGCTCTAGACTTTGAGTCGTATTATTTGCCTGAAGTGTAAAATCACACATCCACACAGGCCTGTGAGCCAAGCACCGAGAGGACCCCGGACATCTTGTGGAGGGGCACAAGCGACAAGGGCTCAATGAGCACACCTGTGGCCATTTGTCTGGGCTCAGTGTCTGGTGCTGGGCTTCAACAACTCTGGAACCTTAGGCCATTTGATGAATTTCATCTGCCTATTTCCTCCTCACCTGTAAAACAGAAATGGCCCCAGTGATTCTGAACCTTGGAATGTGGTGGTTAGTCAGCTAGAGAATCAGTCCCCCAGGCAGAGGTCATGCTCAATCCCCAACAAATTCTGAGCTCAAGTCTCTTCTCCGTCTGTTGCAAAAATTTAAGAATGGTTTTCTATTTGTTGTTTTTCTGCAAAACAGGTAAATAATTGCTGTTTGTTTGGGTGGGAGGCCACATTAGATAATCTAGTGGAGCCCATTGCACAGACATTGCTGGGATGGATGGATGGATGGATGGATGGATGGATGGATGGATGGATGTACAGAGAGAGATGTGTGCATGGATATATGCATGGATATATGGTTGGAGAAATGTCTGTATAAAGAGATGAGTGAACTGATGGGTGGATAAATGGAGAGAAATGTGTATGTATAGAAGAATGTATGTACGGATAAATGGATGGAGAGATGTGTGTGTGGATGAAAAGAGATGGATAAATGCATGGATGGATGAATGGGAATGCTAAGGACAGAGCTACAGTGAAGTATAGTCAGTCCCCTCCTAGATTGGCAGAGGGGGTCCTAAGGAGGCACTTTGCTCAGATGCTGTAGTGGGAGCATCTGAGCTCTGGGAAGAACAGGGGCTTCTGGGACTGGGTTAGCTAGTCCTTATGAATTCCACTCTGTCCAGCATGACAGAGACTCAAAGGACTAGAGTAATGGTCCAAGAGGAGCCCCCAAAGACAACAGATTATTCACACACACTCAGTAAAGCCTCCTCTGTATACAGGGTATTGTGCCCACAGTAGTGGGTACCCACAACTGGGGTAGGGATAGGGGCACATAGCAAAGAAAAGCTTTCCAGAGAAAGACTGTGCTGTGGATATCGCTCTGTATGCTGTGAATGTGTTGCTCTGATTGGTTAATAAATAAAGTGCTGATTGGCCAGTAGCCAGGCGTGAAGTATAGGCGGGACAAAGAAAGAGGAGAATTCTGGGAAGAGGAAGGCTGAGTCAGGAGTCGCCAGCCAGACACAGAGGAAGCAAGATATAAAGATACCGGTAAGCCACAAGCCACGTGGCATGTGGCAAGGTATAGATTTATAGAAATGGGTTAATTTAATATGTAAGAGTTAGTCAATAGTTAGCCTGAGCTAATGGCTGAGTAATTTTAATTAATATGAGCTTCTGAGTGATTATTATATAAATGGGCTGCGGAACTGCGGGGCTTGGTAGGCCCAGAGAGAAACTTTCCAGCTACAAGACTGGGCTGCAACTGTTCTGCCAAGCCTGATGACCTGAGTTCAATCCCTGAAACCCACACGGTAGAAGGAGAAAACTGACTCGTATAAATTGTCCTCTGATCACATACACTGTGGTACACACATGATCACCCCCCCAATAAAAATACAGTAAAAAGGTGCTAAATTAGAAGCATACTCTCAGCTTGTGACTGGTCCCTATGGCAGGTGGACCCCTGTTCTGGGTGAGAACAAAACTATATTATTTTCTCAGGAAATCCACTCTTTTTTTGAGGTAAGATTTATTTTTATGTGCATTGGTGTTTTGCCTACATGTATGTCTGTGCAAGGGTGCCAGATCCCCTGAAACTGGAGTCACAGACAGTTGTGAGCTGCCATGTGGGTGCTGGGAATTGAACCCAGGTTCTCTGGAAGAACAGCCAATACTCTTAACCACTGAGCCATCTCTCCAACCGCAGGAAATCCACTCTTATTCCAACCTCCTTAAAGCCCTCTTCTGAGAACCCAGAGGCAGAGGACAATGTCCAGTGACATTCCCTTTGTACCCACACACCTCTCCTATAACCTCAGCAACATCAGTGAGACTCCTTCCTTACCACCTGATGTCCTCAGGTCACTGTCCCCACTCTCTGCAGTTTCCTCATGGGTCTCAGACCAAAGTCTGCTTTTCACCCTTGGACCTGACATTACTTGAACATACATACCAATGTGCAAAAATCTGAGGGAGTCTAAGGCCTCTTTGTGCCTCAGTTTTTTCTTCTGTGGAACATGGGTGTAAGACAAATTGCTAAACGGTCTTATTAATAAAAAAAACAAAAAACAAAAAAACCTGGAGCCAGATATTGGGGTGAAAGCCAAGAGATCAGAGGAACAGAACAAGCCACAGCCACAAGTTCTTACCCTAGAAAATCCTCAGCCCAAGAGAGAGCTACTTCCTGTAATATCCACGCCTATATGCCTTTCTGTCCCTGCCCTCTCACTTCCTCTCTTCGCCCAGTTACATCACTTCCTCTTTCTGCCCAGCTCTGTCACTTCCTGTCTGTCTGTACAGACCTCCAGACCTTTATGGTTAACTAGTGTTGGAATTTAAAGGCGTGTGATACCATGCTTGGCTCTGTTCCCAGTGTGGCCTTGAACTCACAGAAATCAGGATGAATCTCTGCATCCCAAATGCTAGGATTAAAGGTGTGTGCTACCATTGCCTAACTTCTATGTTTAATATAGTGGCTAGCTTTTTCCTCTGATCCCCAGATAAGCTTTATTGGGGTGCACAAATAAAACATCACCACATATGGGAAATCAAACTTAGGGACTTGTGACGGGGACTGGTGAGGTGGTTCAGTGGGTATGGGCACTTGCTGCTAAGCTTGACAATCTGAGTTCAAGTCCCAGGACCCACGTGGTAGAAGGAAAGAACCAACTCCCAAAAGTCGTCCTCTGACCTCCACATGCAGACATGCACAAACATGAATAGATAAATTTTTAAAGGGCTTTGCAGTGGTGAAAATTGGTTGTCAACTTGGCAAGCTCTAGACTCACCTAAGAGACAAGTCTTGGTCATGCCTGTGGGCGATGAGCTAAATTGAGTTCACTGTAGGTGGCGTCATTCCATGGACAGGGATTCTGAGACAAAAAGAGGTGAGCTATTGAACCCACCTGATTCTCGACTCCTGACTCCGGATGCAAGGGGACCAGATGCCTCCAGCTTCTGCCACCACGTCTTCCAAAGCACATGGGCTGGCTGTAGCCCTGGAACTGTGAGCCAGAACAGACCCTTCCTCCCTTAAGGTATTGTCTGTCACAGTGACCAGAAACTCAATGAGCTCAAGACTTCTGTTTTTCTCCTACAGTGTCTGTTTGGCCTCTGTACACACTTGGCTTTGCAGTTCTGCAGCTTTGTAAAGGAGCTTTAATTATGGGGTGGAAACAAAAACAATTTATGAGTTTAGAGAGAAGGTACCACAAAATACAGATCATGATTCCAAGACACACACACCCCAACAATGGTCCATAATTAATTCTTGGGCTACATCTGCAGATGCTTGCTGTCTGACAAGTCCAGTGAGGCCGTGGGTCTCCTGCTGGCTCTGGCTGGACTGCAAATGGAGTGGTAGTTCTCAGAAGTGTGGGGTGGGGTGCAGTCGAGGGGGAGGGACCGGGATGGCATGCTCCCTCCTGGACATAGCACACACCGGCAGCCTGGGGTAGGATGTAGTATAAATGCTTTCCCTCGGGCGAGTCTTGGACACAAGCCACTTTTGTTTCAGCTGCTCCAACAGTCCATAGTTTGTGGGGGGTGCTGCAAGAGAAACCAGGATTGGGTGACACAGGGCTTCCAGGACTCTTATACATAGTGGTTATGAGAACGTGCATGGCAGCCACATCACCCATCAGCAGTACAGCCATCTGGTTCTGGAATGGCACAGAGCTGCCTACCATGCCACTGTTGTGTTAATGGAGACAGCACCTCTAGGAGCCACTGGGGTGAGGCGCAAGGGCCAGCAGACAGAAGACACAATGGTCTTATGCTCCTGCCACGTTTTCCAGGCCGTTATATACAGAACCAAGGCTGACAGGGTGAGCAGGGGCCGGAGACACATAAAAAGTCTTCAAAATCCTCAAAGCAGGGCAGCGGTGGCCCACGCCTTTAATCCCAGTGCTTGGGAGGCAGAGGCAGGTGGATCTCTGTGAGTTCGAGGCCAGCCTGGTCTAGAGAGCTAGTTCCAGGACAGGCAGGGCAAGACAAAGAAACCCCGTCTCAAAACACCAATAAATAAAAGAAGTTCTCAAATACTCTGCCCCTTACCTGGTTTTTGTTTTTGTTGTTGTTGTTGTTGTTTTGGGTTTTTTTTTCTATAGTACACACCCCTATCTTTACTCAGTCTTATTTATTAATAAGTCTGTTTCCTTCTTGGATTATCAATTCCCTGAGGACAGAAGCATTCTGTGCTTGTCAGCCACTATGTCCCCCAGGAACTCCAAGGAAGATTCACTCACTCACTGTGCCTAGAGGGAATGCCTGGCATGGAAGTAGAGAGTGTGTTGCTTTCAACCACCTCTGGTCCTCGTGTAGAGGTGAGGCCGTCATTACAGGATTATCCCTGATGTCAAGGGGAGAAGGCGGGTGCAGTCCTGAGCAAGAAGCAGGGCTCATTCTCCTGTGACCTCACCCCACCGCTCCTGTAGGTCTTTGTAATGCGAGCACACCTCAGCCCTGTGCCTTTGTGGTCCCCCTTACAGATCAACACAGGGAAAATCTCCAATTGTAAAAGTACCGAGAAGGGGAAAGTCAGACTTCTCTGGCAGCCACAGCAATTTCTGTCCATTCCAGGTACGCAGGGCGGGCACACCGGGGTTATAATTGTGTCGATTGTAGTGGTCATCGTAGGTGCTGATCAGGTACCGATGAGAGGGCTCCTGGTGGTGGGTGATCAGGTGCTTGTATGGGAGACCCTGCGAGGACAGACAGTGGTCACATCACCCATCAGAGCAAGGTGTCCCTTCCAGCCCAGGATGCTGGCAGTCATCACCTCAAGGAGCTGAGACACCAGTGAAGAGGAAGCCCCCAGTGCTCACCAGACCCCCCCCCCCCCAAGGGCCACAGAGCTGTCTGTCTCACGGACACATTGCTCTTTCGGTTATATACTCCAGCTAGCCGCTTTCAGTTCTCTGGCCAAGTCCATTCGTCCCCAGGGTGAGCTACCATGGTAAATTAAAATTAAAGTCAACATGTTCAACTGAATGGAAGCTGCCAGCGCCACTCAGGGTGCAGCTTTGGGATCTGACATCACACCCTTTGGTTCGGTCTTGCCTTGCTCCCCCCAACTGCCCGTTTCCAAGGTAAGGGACATTTGGGCCTCATATTTCCTTCAGTTACGGTGGGGAGAGCTAGAGAAGTCTCTGTAAATCACCTTTCCCCAGGAAGGACTTATGGCCCCCTCGGTTGCAAAACAAGGAGCTGTTTCTTTGATGAGGAGTTATTTACCAGGAAGGAGAAAGCTGTGTTTTTCTGTCTGGGATGCCTGTCTGAAATTGGGGTTTTCCTAAGAAGGGAATCCTAGGGGGCCGGACTAATTGAAAGGAGGTCGATTTGTCATGGGCTGTAGACACCCTGCACTCCAGGCTTTCTAAGAGTCGTTCGTAAATAAGTCAGAGCACAATGCCAGGGAGACACGAAGGGTTTGGGCTGGAATACGATGCACAGTTCCCAAGATCGGCACCACCAGGGCCCAGGAGTCCCTTTCTAAACCAGCTAGTGAGTTGGTGCTTTTCCCTGGGTGGCAGACCTGCAGGAGAGGGCCCAACAGGGGTTTTATTGGCATTTCTTTGGGTTTTGCATATCTCAAAAAACGATACAGTGGTAAACCACAGACTTAGAACTTTCATGAGGAGGGGGCATGCAATACCACATATGGCCACACGAGGCACCAGCCAGGGACAGCTATTATTTGAGACAGGGATGGGGTTTGGTGAATGAACCCATAGGAACAGAAAGAATCTTGAGAAAGAGATTTCTGTTTGTTTCATTGTGTGTGTGGTCGTGGTGAAGTGTCAGAGAAACTTTTTTAGAGGGTTTCTCTGTGTAGTTTTGGTGCCTGTCCTGGATCTCGCTCTGTAGACCAGGCTAGCCTCGAACTCACAGAGGTCTGCCTGGCTCTGCCGCCCGGCTTGTCAGGGAAACTTTTAAGTGCAGATTTATTTTATATATATTTATATGTGTGTTTAGGGTCAGGAGGAGGATGCCCATGCTGGTCAGAAGAGGAAGTCAATACTTCTCACCTGCAGCTGGAGAGACAGAGGGCTGTGTGTCGACAGACATGGGTGCTAGGAACTAAACTCAAGTCCTCTGTAAGAGCAGCAAGGGCTCTTCAGTACTGAGCCATCTCTCCGGCCCCTGGAACTAATCAATTTTAGCCATATTAAACCATGAATTGGGATCAGGGTTTGCAATGAGTCCAAAGGTCTCTTTAAAAGATTGCCTAATGCTCTATGCTTATCATAGCCAAAGGCCAAGAAGCTGTGGTGTAATGATCTGTTTTGTGAGAGCAGGGATAACAGGATGTGGTTGGGGACTGGGAGCCCCAGGCTGTGGGTTTTTATTCTGACTTCCTTCAGTTAAATTACCTTTGTGTCTTCCATGCGGAAAGCTGTGGTGAAGTTCAAGAATCCAAGAGCGTGCCCTGGAGATGCTGCATGGTCCCGGGACACCAACACAGCTAGGAATGGCAGTGTGGACTAGAGATGTGTGCATGGTCTGGGGATGTCAGTGTCACTGTGTCTCAGGGATGTCAACAGAGAGTCTGACACCACTTATTATGATGTGACTTTCCCGAAGGCGGAAGACAGTCTCTGGCAGTGTCAAGGCAGAACTCAGCTCTCATCTCAAAGGAAATAAAAGAGTTTATTCTTTTTTTATTTTTTAAGATTTATTTATTTATTATACAGTGTTCTACCTGCACGTATCCCTGCAGGCCAGAAGAGGGCGCCAGGTCTCATTACAGATGGTTGTGAGCCACCATGTGGTTGCTGGGAACTGAACTCAGGACCTTCAGGAAGAGCAGCCAGTGCTCTTAACCTCTGAGCCATCTCTCCAGTCCCAAGACAGTTTATTCTTGAACTAAATATGAGTGACTAGGGCCTGGGAGCACAAGTTCAGGTCGCCAAGAATAGGAGGTTGTATGTAGAAACAATTTCATGATTTTTTTTAAAGAATTCATATTATTAATCTTTTTTTTGCATTTATGTGAAAAGGCGGAACATTTGTTTGTGTACAGGCACGCACGCGAGTGTGTGTCTGTTTATGTGTGTCTGTGTGTGTGTGTGTGTAAGCATGTATGGAGATCTGAGGACAATCTGCAGAAATTGGTTTTCTCCTTCCAGCAAAGAGCATTCCAGACACCAAATTCAGGTTGTCAGACTTGGTGACGTGAGCCTTTTGCTCACTGAACTATCTCGCCAGCTGGCCCTCATGAAGGTTTTGTTTTGTTTTGTTGTTGGAGTTTGTTTGTTTATTTTTATTTTTTGAGACCCGGTCTCACTGTGTAGGCCCGGCTGGTCTGGAACTTCCTATGTAGACCATGCTGCCCTAAAATTCATAGAGCTCCACCTACCTCTGTGTCCTGAGTGCTGAGATTAAAGGTATGGACCACCACACCTAGACTCTTGTGAAGTTTTCTTATAGGTACAAAATAAAGTCATAAAGCATTTTCCAAATGCATCAGTGGGAGCATCAGGTAGGTGTGTTATAGCAAAGTGAAGAAATCTCTGCTTAAGTCCCAGATGCTGTCTCATTGCATTCTCAGCTTGGGTAGGTGGAAGTTAAGTTAATACATTTTGAAAATTTTTACCAGATAGCAACAAGGATGTTAGGTCAAACACAAGGGCAATGAATAGCTACTAAGAGGACTAAAGATAGCCTCAAATAATTTGGCTCTCGATCTGCAACATTCCAACCCATTATAATTAGGAAGTTCTGACCAGTCAGTCAGGCTTGTAGAATCTTTAACGTAGGTGTGGCCTCTCCTCGACCCCCAGGAACTTCAGTTTATACTGAAATAAGAATTTTAGTCTGTGATGGAATAAAATCCTTTGATTCAGGCCTCAAGGCTAGAGAGATGGCTCAGGCAGTAAAGCTGCTTGCTGCCAAGCTTGAGGACTTGAGGGTGATCCATTTGCTGCAAACTGTCCTCTGACCTCCACACATACACAGATGGCTCCCATAGGAAATGGACAAATTAATGTTTTATGAAAACTTAAATTAAGCCTGGTGGTGGTGGTGGCAGTGGTGGCACACACCTTTAATCCCAGCACTCGGGAGGCAGAGGCAGGCAGATCTCTGAGTTAAGGCCAGCCTGGTCTACAGAGTGAGTTCCAGGACAAGAAACCATGTCTTGAAAAGCAAGCAAACAAACAAACAAACAAAAAACCAAATCAAAACAAAACCAAAACAAACCAAAACAAAAAAAACCCCAAAGTTTAAAAGAAAGAGGCTGGGCGGTGGTGGCACATGCCTTTAATCCCAGCACTAGGGAGGCAGAGACAGGCGGATCTCTGTGAGTTCGAGGCCAGCCTGGGCTACCAAGTGAGTTCCAGGAAAGGCGCAAAGCTACACAGAGAAACCCTGTCTCGAAAAACCAAAAAAAAAAAAAAAACAAAAAAAAAAGAAAGAAAGAAAGAAAGAGACACATTCATTGTCTCTGAATCATAGAAAAGCCATCTGCTTGTTCCCTTTCCATCAAGCCACACAAAGAATTCATTTCCTGCCTTTGGATTCTGAGTAGCTGGTCTCTTGGGGGCCCTTCCCACACTAAAATGCTCTGATTCTCACAAATCACACCTCACTCCTTCCTGTCACTGGCCTGAGTTTAAAGAGATGTTGGGGCACATGGGATGAGGAGACGACAGGCTGGCAGGCGGGCAAAACAAAACACTCAGGACGCTCACTTGGGATTCTCAGAGTGTGGTGGCCCAGAGCACAGCTGTGCCCTATGGATGATGGTGACAAGCTTGCTATCCCCACTGCAAGCCTGGAGGGAGACATCCAGAGGAACTCCTTAGGAGGTGTCCGACCCTGCTGTACCTGGAGGTGCTAGGGTCCCAGAGCCTCCGGCACATCCCACCGGATAATAAATGTCACTTACCTCCACTCTCCTTTTCCCATACCACCTGGATATATGGTCTGGTCTGTGGCTTGGGAAGGGGACATATTCCTTCCTGTAAATGCACTGCGGGGTGCGGTCAGTGGCTTTGGTGAACTGGAAAAGAACACATATGCGTGAGAATGTCTGAGAGGCTGCCTCTCTTATCCCTGCTGTCCCCCCCCCCCCCCCCCCCCCCCCCCACTCCACCCGAACAGAGTGAATGAAAGCCCAGGACACCCAATAACACAGAAAGGACATGAGCTAAGGGGCTCAGAGCCTGCTCCAGACTCACTTGGTGACTTTCTTCTGTCCTTTCTTTCATTCTTTTTTTTTTTTTTCAAAATTTATTTTTATTTTAAGCGCGTTCGTGTTTTGCCTGTATGTATGTCTGTATGAGGATGTCGGTCCCCTGGAACTGGAGTTATGGACGGTTGTGAGCTGCCATGTGGGAGCTGGGAATTGAGACCCATGCTCTCAACCACTAAGCCATCTCTCCAGCCCACTTTGTCGTCTCTTCCTCTCAGCCAGTGGGTCTCAACCTTCCTAACGAATGCTTCGACCTTTAATACAGTTCCTCGTGTTGTGGTGACCCCCGAGCATAAAATTATTTTCGTTGCTACTTCATAACTGCTATTTTTCTACTGTTATGAGTCATAATGTAAACATCTGATATGCAGGGTGTTTGATATGTGACCCCTGTAAAAGGGTCGTTTGACACCCAGGTTGAGAATCAATGCTCTAGACTGTAAGTCTTTTCCTTCTCCTTTCTCTTTTGAGTTCCCCATTCTCCATCTTCTTTTCTTATTTTTTTTTTCTTTTTCCTTTGGTTTTTCAAGACATGGTTTCTCTGTGCAGCCCTGACTGTCCTGGAACTCACTCTGTAAGACCAAGATGGCCTTGAACTCACAGAGCTCCACCTGCCTCTGCCTTCCAAGAGCTGTGATTAAAGGGGTGCACCACCATCCTTATTTTTCATGATGTTGTGTTTTCTGATTGCTTTTTTAATACGGTAAACTAGTAAGTATATACTAGTTTGACTGTTTTGTTTGTGTGCTTGTTTTCTGCCTGGACAGAGTTTCAAAATATAGCCAAGGCTGGCCTTGAAGTCATGGTCTTCCCTCCTCACTCTCTACTCATGTGCCGGGGTTACAGGAATGCAGAGGCCCAGGAATTTTAGTCCATTTTATTTTATTTTGTATTTTGAGATAGGGTTTCTCTATGTAGTCCTGGTTGTCCATAGGAGCTTGCTATGTCAACCAGGCTGGGATCAAACCCACAGAGATCTCCTGCCTCTGCCTCCCGAGTGCTAGGATTAAAGTTGTGCACCACCTCTGCCCAGCTCCGTTTCAGTCATTTTTAAGCACATTCCCACTGTTGCTCAGTCACCCCCAGTATCCCTATCTAGAAGGTCTGCATCCCAAACACCAGGCTCCCCTGGCCATGCTGCTTTCAGTTTCTATGAATGGACATATCCTAGGCACCCGGAAGAAGTGGTCCCACAATGTTTGACTCATTTCACTCATGTCTTCAACATCCTTTCATGTGGGAGGATGTCCAGAATTTCCTTCCTCATAGAGGCTGTGTGACCTAGCATATCTTGTCTATCCATCCATCGACGGGTGAGTATTGTCACCTGCATTGTGCCTCCTCTTGGACTAAATGTGAATAATGTTGCTCAGAAATATCTTTCTGAACCTGAGTTTTCATTCTTCTCAGCTTACATTCAGAAGAACTGGTGGGTCATATGGTCGTGTTGTGTCCCGTTCTTTCTATTCCTCCCCCTTCTCCTTTTAGGAAGTTAATTTTTAAAAATTAATTTAATCTCATTATTTTATTTTTTCTTTATTTTATACATATGGGTGTTTTGCCTGCCTGTATGTGTGTGTGCAGTGCCCCCAGAGTCCAGAAGAGGGCACCAGATTCCCCTGGAACTGGAGTTACAGGTGGTTGTGACCTGACGTGTGTGCTGGGAACTGAACCTGTGTTTTCTGGAAGGGCAACCGGTGGTCTCAACCACTGAGCCATCTTTCCAGCCCCTTTGTTGTAGAATATTCCTTTACACTGCGTGAAGATGTGTCACCGTGATTGGTGTAATAAAAAGCTAAACAGCCAATAGCAAGGCAGGAGGTATAGGTGAGATTTCTGGACAGAGAGAGCTCTGGGAAGAAGAAAAGCAAAGTGGCCAGGCAGACGCAGAGGAAGCAAGACATATAGGAGGAGAGGTAAAAGTAAGTCACATGGCAACATGTAGACGAATAGAAATAGGTTAATTTAAGTTATAAGAGCTAGTGGGACAAGCATAAGCTAAAGGCTGAGCTTTTATACTTAATAATAAGTCTCCATACTTTTGTGTATGTGTGTGCGTGTGTGAATGTGTGTGTGTGTGTGTGAGAGAGAGAGAGAGAGAGAGAGAGAGAGAGAGAGAGAGAGAGAGAGAGAGAGAGAGAGAGAGAGAGAGAGAGAGAGAGAGAGAGAGAGAGAGAGAGAGAGAGAGAGAGAGAGAGAGAGAGAGAGAGAGCGCGAGCGAGCTGGCCGCCCAAAGAAAAATCCGTCTACATATGGCTTCCACTGTGGGGGCTCGAATATCCAAATATAGGGCCTGAGAAAACGAAGAAAAGTTCTGGACAAGGAGCCTGATGTAGATTCCTAGTCCTGCAGTCTCTCAGGCGGGCTGGTGCTTGGCAGCATAAAAAGGCGCCCTTACAGGCTGCCGCCTGCAGGCTGGAGTCAGCCACCAGCACCGCGCACCAGTGCCGTGTGTTAACCTGAGCTGTGTGGCAGCTGACATGGCAGTTTAAGATTTGTCTCGTGTTGTGAGAGAACGCTGCTCAGTAAAGACAGATTCAAATGGAAAAAATCTCTAAACAGGCTACAGTGTTTAAAAATATGTGCATAGGCTTAAGAAAGAAAAGAAAATAGGTATAGACAGCCATAGAAAAAATAGTTTATAAATAATAAGACAAAGGCTTTATAAAGAGAATAAAATAATATGAAAAAGATACGCTATGTAAAGATGGAAAATACACAGAGAGTCTGGATCCTGTATGGTGTCTTACTGATTTTGAATTTTTTGAATGCTAATGAACAATTTGGTTTAATAAAAAGTCAGTCTGTTTTTAAAAACCATTTTTAATTTTTATTCATTATAATTGTGTGTATGTCTGAGTGTGCATATGTACAGGTGCCTGAAGAGCTCTGGTCTCAGATCTCTCTGGAGCTAGAAATACAGATGCGGGGGTAGGTGGGGGGGTGTTGAGCTGCTTGATGTGGGTGCTGGGAACCAAAAGCAATTCATGTTCTTAACTGCCGGGCCATCTCTCTAGCCCTTTAACCACCATTTCAGCATGTGTTTATTTGAGGGGGCTTGGGGTGTACATGTGTCAGATGAATATGTGGTGGTGAGAGGTCAACTTGGGAATGAGTCCTCCCCTCTGCCATGTGGGGTCTGGGGTCAAACTCAGGTCATAACTCTTCACAGCAATCATCTTCACACACGGAGCCATCTTGTCAGCCACCTGCTCTTTTCTTTTTAAAAATTTATTATTTTTGTTTAATTAAAGATTATGTCATTTCTCCCCCCTTCTCTTTCCTCCTTCCAATCCCTCCCATGTACCCCACATTACATCCTCTAGAATCCACGACCTCTTTTTAAAAATTGTTAGTTATCACACACACACACACACACACACCCCTAAATACACAAGTACAGCCTGCCTAGTATGTTTAGTGCTACTTGTGTGTATATGATATCAGGGAAGATCACTGACATTAGGTATCCATCTAGGGAGCTGGTCTCTGAGGAGGACTGTTTGCTCAGCTCTCAGCGTTATTTGTTTGTTGCCTGTAGTTCTTTGTTGGTGGGTGGAGTCTGTTCTGTTCTCTTTTTCTTTCCCTCCCTTCTTTCCTCCCATCCTTTCTTCCTTCCATGTCCTCCCTTTCTTTTTCATTCTGAGATAAGGTCTCACTATATAACCCAGGCAGGCCCCAAATTCAGAATCCCCCTGCCTCGGCTTCCCACATACTGGATTAAACGTTAGGAAGATTAGATGGAGCTCTTACCACCGAGATACATCCCTAGCTCTTGTTATTTTGTTTTTATACAGTAACTCAGGTTGGTCTTGAACTGGTGATCCTCTTGCCTCAGACTCTGAGTGCTGTGATTGTAGTAGGCATGTGTCCCTACAACCTACTGCATCATTATTCTTTTTTTTAAAATTTATTTATTCATTATGTATACAGTGATCTGCCTGCATGTATGTCTGCAGGCCAGAAGGCATCAGATCTCATTATAGATGGTTGTGAGCCACCATGTGGGTGCTGGGAATTGAACTCAGGAAATCTGGAAGAACAGTCAGTGCTCTTAACCTCTGAGCCATCTCTCCAGCCCAATAAATAAATGTAAGCTTTTTTTTTTTTTTTTGGTTTTTCGAGACAGGGTTTCTCTGTGTAGCTTTGGAGCCTGTCCTGGAACTCACACTGTAGCCCAGGCTGGCCTCGAACTCACAAAGATCCGCCTGCCTCTGCCTCCCAAGTGCTGTGATTAAAGGCATGCACCACCTCCGCCCATGCATCATTAATCTTAAGAGGTTATTAGTTTTATTTATTTTTATCACATCTTTGTCTTGATAGGGTCATGCTGGCTTTATTCTTTCATTTTATTTCCTCCTCTTCAAATTTTGGAAAGTATTTGAGAAGGATTGGTGTTATTACTTCTATTTAATTTAAAAAAATGATTTTATACACAAAAACCATGTGTTTTGCTGGCATGTACGCTGGTGCACCGTGTGCATGTAGTGCCCAGAGGGGCCAGAAGAGGGAGGCACTGGATTCTCTGGATCTGGAGTTAGAAGACTCATGTGAGCGTCCATGTGGGAGCTGGAAATTAAACCTGAGTCCGCTCGAAAAGCAGCCGTGCTCTTACCTGCTGCGCCATCTCGCCAGCCCCGGGTGTTAATTTTTTATTTCCTCCTTTTTTTCATGTTTGATAAAGTTTCCCAGTGAGTTCATCCGTCTTGGTTTTTTCTTCAAGTTTTTTTTTCTTCAACAAATCTTCAACAAATTTCCTGATAATTATGTATCTATCTGGCATTTCTGTTTATTTAGAACTCAGCCTGATAGAGTGTATGTTCCTGGGAATTTGTTTATTTCATACAGAGTATCCAGTTTTCTAGAGACTGGAGAGACAGCTCAGTGCCTAAGAGCGTTTGCTGCGTTGGCAGAAGAAAGGAGCCCCCAGCACCCAATCTCCTGTGGCTCCAGTTCCAAGGCAACCTATTCCCTCTTCTGGTCTCCACAGCACTGCATGCATACAACATATGCTTACACATGCAGAAATAAAAACCAAACAAATCTTGGAAGATAATGTTTAGTGTACAATTGTTTGTACAATTCTCTTAATCTTTTATTTTGTGGAAATTGATAATGATTCCCCACTTATATTTCATTATTTGAAGTTTTTTTCCTTTGCATATCTAACAGATTGTGAGTTTTGTCCAACTTTTCTTTTTTCAAATATTTATTAGTACTTGTGAGTGTGCACAGTGTGTGTAGAGTGCATGGTGTATATAGTGTGGTGCGTGTATGTGTGTGAAATGTATGATGTGTGTGTGTGTGTGTGTGTGTGTGTGTTGTATATGATGTGTGTAATATATATGGAGTATTTACATAGTATGTATGGTGTGTGCAGTGTATATGGTATGTATAGTGTGTGGAGTGCGTGGAGTTTTTATGGTTTGTGTAGTGTGTATGGTTTGTGTAGGCTGTGTATGTTTTGTATAGTGTACGGTGT
>CABHPH010148762.1:3972-19876 GCA_902168325.1 Peromyscus nudipes | reverse complement strand
CATTTCTACTGGCCAGTCTTCTAGTAGTTTATCAATTTTACCTCCTCCCAATAGAAGAGACAAGCTCCCATCTACCTGGAAGGCCAATCCACACTCCTTGTGCCTCCAGTGAGTAACACAGCACAAAACCCACTCCAGTCTGAAGACCTATTCAGCCTCAACTCAAAGGCCTGTCTCAGGGAGGATCATGCTCCCAGGATTTCATTGCTTCCTACAATATATATTTTCAGTGGCTAGTTCCTATTTTTCTCCAAAGCCAGCCACCTGCTAGCCAGCTATGAATAGCTCAAGAAGCCACCCATGAGAATTCCTTTCTGACCATTTTTCACCACAATGAACTGAAAGCAAGTTAAGGCATGCCTGGATTCCATTGTGAGTGGACTTGGATGCTGGCCTTTGAAAGTCACTGGTCAACAAGGGCAAATCTTCCTAAAGATCGGAGGACCATGTGGTCATCTCCTTCAAAGGAATTTTTACTTCCAAGGGGCAGTTGATCATCTTATCTCTGGCATCTCTTACCACTTCCATGAACTTGATTCACTGGGACTCTATTTCACTTCCACAGTAGAGTGAATACTAATGTTCACCCAACATCCATCTAGCTTTCTACTAGGAAAGTACTCAATGCTTCCCCACCCTCACCTGTGACTCAGTCCAAATACCAGGGGAGGTTGTTTTATTTGTTGTGGAATATTATTTTAAGATGTGTTTATGCTGGAACATTTATTTAATGATGCAAAGATGTGTTGCATTCTTTTATGCTGCATTTGTTTAACTCTGTGAAGCTGTGTTACTGTGCCTCTCTAAAACACCTGATTGGTCTAATAAAGAGCCCAATGGCTGATAGCAGGGCAGAGAAAGAATAGGTCAGGCTGGCAGGCAGAGAGAATAAATAGGAAGAGAAATCTGAGACAGAAAGTGAGAAAGGAAGGGGCCAGCCACACAGCTACACAGCCAGACACAGAATAAGAAGGGGAAAAAAGATATACAGAAATAGAGAAAGGTAAAAGACCAGAGGCAAAAAGTAGACAGAATAATTTAAGAAAAGTTGGCAAGAAACAAGCCAAACTAATGCCAGGCACTTACAAGAAAGAATAAGCCTCTGTGTGTGATTTATTTGGGAGCTGGGTGGTGGACCCTTCAAAGAACCAAAGAGTACAAATCAACCAACTATACATATTCTACTCCAAGGATAGCATAGACATAGTACTGAACAGTCAGAAATTTCTATTCCCTTGTTTGTAACCACCACACACAGCTCAGAAAAACACAAGAAACAATAAATTACTATGACATTTTTGTTGAAACTGTTGAGAAAAAGGATATACCCATAAAAATGAGCATAAAGAACTTAGCAGCGTATTGTTAAGGGCCACCATATAGAGAGATGAAGACATCAGCAGAGATAAGAGAGGGTAAGCTAGTGCTCTTATCTTAGAGTCCCTACATCAGACCCCACCTGATTTATACCTGACACTCACAGCTACCTATACCAATCCATTTTACATCAACTTGGGGCGACATGCATTAATTCTTTGTCTTAGAACAAATAGTCTGCACTACCATCTCTGTTCCCTTGGCTCTCTTTAGAACTCCCACTTGAATGTGATCTGAGTGTGGTTGCACTCAAGCTTCCCTCCAACTCTGGTCTTTTAATATTTATAATGTTACTTCAGGGTTGTTTGTTGGGAATTCAACTCTGACACCCAGCACTTCCAAGTTCTCATGGGCACACAATTCTGGCCGTTTTTATTCATCTTATCTAGGAGCCCTGTACCATGGGGAATCTGTTCACTGTCTCATAGCTTTCAGCTTAAGCAAGCTGGGAACCCAGAGATTGTCATCACCACCCACCACCCAACAAACTTGGGCATCACAGTTCTACATTCTGAGCCACACTGGCAAAGCCCAATGAGACTATACACAACACACCTGTTTTCTTCAAGGTCAGGTCAACCAGATACACCTATCATACAGCCTCAATCAGCCTAGACAGCCTGACTTCTAGCTAAGAGGATTATGGACAAGCTTCATGTACAAATTCAGTCTCTCAACCAGATGCTGAAGATGGTCAGCTCAGATTTTCCCCAAAGAGTGAACAAGGACATAGAGCTTCACTCCATTCTCTTCAGTCTGCCTCCTCTCTGCTCATCATAAAGAGCAAACATTGTATTCTTCTAGGACCCAAACTAGGTTGGTGGAGCCACCACAGGAAGGGATGAGGGTCACAACTTTCTAATAAACTGGGTAACCACATCCATAATTCTTGAGGAGCAAGGGAAGCTCAAGAAGCCAAAGTCAAGGGTATTAAGCACTCCATGGAAACCGTCCTCCATATGATGCCACGTCACAGGCACCCCCAGATCTTCCAGCCTCTTCTTGTAGAGGAGTGAATGGTCCCGGAGAAGGTCATACTCACAGCTCACAATGCAAGTTTCTGGGAGCTGAGATACTATATCATCTTCTGCAATGAGGGGTGAGCATGTTGTGTTCAGTATGACATTTACCTCCTGGTAAGCTTCTTCATTCACAGGCCCTGGGGGTATGCATTGGTAGCCTCGCTTCTTAAACCTCTCTGGGATGTTTTCTGAGCCCAACCACTTCCTGTATTTCTCCCAGATTTCCAGAGGCAAATGGGCACCATTCTTGATGACACTTTTCCAGGAAGTCTTCATGTCTAGGTGACAACAGCAACAGTAAAAGGCCAGATTCCAAGGGAGCAGTGGAATGTTGGCATTCTGTTGATAAGAAGGGCCCCAAAAATCTATAGTTTGCAGTGAGGAGTAGATCAAAACCTGAGCCCGGATCCGAGGAAGATCTGCTTGGTTCACAAATGTTTGACAAACCACAGTGGCTGCATTTCCTCCTACGCTGTCACCACAGACCACAACCCGAGCTGGATCCACTCCATACACATGCAATGATTTCAGAAACTGGGTGGTGGCTGCCATACAGTCCTCTCTCATTACTGGGTACTTGTACTGGGGAGACTTTCTGTATCTAAAGAGGAATGAAGGACCATAGATTATGCTCAATGCTTAGCCAAACCCAAAGGACCCTTGTCTAACATCTTGTATCTCAAATCCCTTTTTGAAGCCTGAATAGGAGGACATAGGCAAGGACCCAAACACACCGTAGACATAAAGTCTTCTTGCTTGCTATTTAGCTCAGAGGAAGCAATTGCCATCCACTGAGAATGGATGTGATATTGTTTAGATGTTCCAGTGGCACTGCAGGCTTTAGGCAGAGGAGATGTTACCTGTCTGCCATGGGCAGGGCTGTTAGAACTAATGAACTCTTTCAATCAAAATCAAAGTGCCATACCCATCCCAATCAGCCTCCAAAAGACAGGGTTAAATGATGCCTTTATCCACAAATATTTCATGCACTAAGGAAGAGGGTCCAGTCCACTGTCTCTCTCTCCTCCATTCCTTGCTTCTCCTTAGTGGGTTCTCACAGCCCAGCCCTCCCCCGTTCTCCTCTCCAAATCCATCTGCTTCAGGTTCAACCTTCAGACCCTGTCACTACAAATCAAGGCTATCTGCTTATGTGCTCCCATTATCCCCTTCCCTACCCGACTGCCACGACAACAGAGTCACAGTCCTTGGACAAACGTAAGCATATGCTGTGGTGGGTTCCTGGAAAACAAAATCAAATGTCACATTTACTAGGACATTTTCCTTCAGCCTTCACGGCCATTCTCCTTTTGTAAATAGAGTGCCTGAGTTAGCTGAGCAGGTCATAAAGTAGCTTCTGACTGTTGAGTAAATATCCTTCCAATTTCTCACTGTTTTGTTTCTGTGAGCTACAAGGACAACGTTCTCCAAGATGCCCATGACCTGATGTACTCTACCACTTATCAAAAACATCCAAAAGTGAATCGATTGCAGTGGCTCAGTGTGTGATAGTGGTATTCTCATATTAATTTAGGAACAGGCCAGACCATTGCACAATATACCACCTAAGTGATCTGTGCCTACCCATGGCCCTGGGCTTTCTTGGTCATAACAGTAGACTGTCTACCAGGGACAATGACCATCTTATTTTAAGACTTATTTTACTTTTTCTTATGTGTATGTGTTGTGCACACATGTGTGAAGGTGTCCATGGACACCAGAAGAAGGAGCTAGATCACTTGGAGCTAGAGTGACAGGCTAGAGTTGTATGATGCCCCAGATGAGTACTAGGAACTAAACTGGTGTCCTCTGGAAGAGCAGAAAGTGTTCTTAACTACTGAGCCATCTCTCTAGCTACCACAAAATGATCATTCTTTCAAGCTCATTTATCAGGGTGACAGGGGGCTTGAAGAAGCCAGGAAAAAGGCTTTCTTACTCAAGCTCCCCAGGATGGTTCCACCGCCATGGAAGAAGATGATGCCAGGCCTAAGGGTGGAGGAGGGTTCCTTGGGCTGATATAGTTTCGCAGGAATTGTCCCAAAGTGAAGATCTGTGACCACAACATCAGGATCTCTCTTGAGTGGCTTCAGATCATGCACAAAACTGGCAAACTGGGGTGCATAACACAGTCCCAGCTTCTCAAAAATCATCCCCTGTCAGAGAGAGAAGAGGCAATGGGTTGAGAAGGATTATGCATCAGTCATTTTACATGTAGCCCGAAGCCTGTCAGACACGTCGACCCTCCCCAGGCGCCAAGAAGGAGCTTGGGAAATATTGATCAGACCCGACCACAGACCTCCTGCATTTCTTCCCTCTCCCAGCATGCTCATGAGGCACCTGCAATTAAATCCACACCTACCCAGGCCATGTGGCTCCACCACCAGACCCACTCCTCCCAATCATACTCTTCCTAGATACTTAACATGCCAGACATGACAAACCAGGCTTCTGGCCAACCCTTGAGACTCCCTTTTGAAGACACCTGCTCTACCTGGGGCCTGGACATGGTCTTCTCTCCAGGGAAGACAGCCTGGGTCTCCCAAATATTGATTGCTATGGAGGTGATGTTTTTGAAGAGGGAGAGGGGGGTGTTTTCTTATTTTTCCATGACATCTACGGATATATTTTTGGAAAATATGTGTTGTGAAAGGTGTTTCTTTTTAGGAAAATTAAGGATGGGGGGGAAGTCAGAAGGTGTATGTGTTTGACTGGGGGTCAGCGATGTCAATGTTGATTGTTGCAAATGAGGCTTCTTCAGGTTATTGTGTTATCTTTGAGATCTAGCTAAAGGTTTTAAAAATAAATATAGGGGCTGGAGAGATGGCTCAGAGGTTAAGAGCACTGACTGTTCTTGCAGAGGTCCTGAGTTCAATTCCCAGCAACCACATGGTGGTTCACAACCATCTACAATGAGATCTGGTGCCCTCTTCTGGCCTGCAGACATACATGCAGGCTGAACACTCACTGTATACACAATAAATAAATAAATCTTTAAAAAATAAATATAAATATTAATAAACAACAACATCCTTCTATATCCATAGTCTCACTCAGCCATCATCAGAGACGCTTCCTCCTGCAGGAGATGGGAATGAATACAGAGACCCACAATTGGAAAATGTGCAGAAAGCGAGAGACCTTGGATGGGATGTCCCATCAAAACCCTCCCCTGAGGGCTCAGGAGGAAGGGGAGACAGAAAGATTGTAAGAGCCAGTGGGGATAGTCATATCTTCCAGGCAGAACAGGACTGGCGTACATACAAACTCACATAGACTGTGCACAGCCGCATGCACAAGGCCTACACATGTCCGTGCTAGATAGGGTCCCAGTGCTCAGAGGGGAAGTAAACACAAGCCCCATCCCTAACCAAGACACTATCTACAATTGACAACCACTCCAAAAGGAAAAATGAGTTGTCTCCATTGGAGTCTCAATGGGTATACAAGCCACACTTCAGGGCAGCTCCACACCCGGAAGTAGATGGGCAACATAAAATAAACTTGATGTTTTGGAGATGTTTTGTCTCATAATACTTTGTTTGGCCTTTTTTTTTATTAACCTTGCTTGTATTTTTATTATCTATTATGGTTTCCAATTTTGTGTTTTTATGGTGTGTGTGTGTGTCTGTGTGTGTGTCTGTGTGTGTCTGTGTGTGTCTCTGTGTGTGTCTGTGTGTGTGTGCTTCTCCTGCTTTTCCTTTGTTTTTACCCCTTCCCGTTTTTCTTCCTTCCTTCCTTCCTTCCTTCCTTCCTTCCTTCCTTCCTTCCTTTCCTCCCTTCCCTCCCTCCCTCCCTCTCTCCCTCCCTCCTCCCTCTCTCCCTCCTCCTCCTCCTCCTCCTCCTCCTTCTTCTTCTTCTTCTTCTTCTCTCTCTCTCTCTCTCTCTCTCTCTCTCTCTCTCTCTCTCTCCCTCTCTTTCATTTTTTTTCAGGATAGGGTTTCTCTGTATAGTAGCCCTGGCTGTCCTGGAACTTGCTCTGTAGACCAGGCTGGCCTCAAACTCAGAGATCCACCTGCCTCTGCCTCCCAAGTGGTGGGATTTAAGGCATGCATTACCTCTGCCTGGCTTCCCTCTGTTTTTCTGTTTGTTTTGCTTTATTCTGGTTTGTTTGTTCTTCACTGACCTGTTTGTTCTCTAAAGAGAGAGAGAAAGGAGGCATGGAGTCTAATGAGTGGGGAAACAGGGAGAATCTGAGAGACAAGGGAGAGAAAGCCATGATCAGAATATACTGTATGAAAAAAAATATTTTCAAGTAAATAAATGGGCATTTCCTGGGTCTTTCCAGTAGTTTCTAGTCCTCAATCGTTTGGGTTGTGATTGAAGCCTGTGGACTCACCTCAGAACATTTTTTTTCTTTTTGATGTGTGTATAGTGTGTTGGGTGTGTGTGGTGTATGTACTTATTAATGTAGGTGTATGCATATCTGTGTGTGCATGAGGAGGTCAGAGGTCAACACTGGATGTCTTTCCTTGATTGTGTCATTTTTATTTATTCAGTGATTTATTATTTATTTGTGGGTATGTATGGGTATGCATGGGCCACAGCACATGTACAGAGGTCAGAGGATAACTTGGTGGAGTCTGATCTGTCATTCCACCATGTGGGGCCCAGGGATAGAACTCAGGCCATCAGTATTGGTAACAACTGACATTAGCCACTATGCCATTTCACAGACCTGTATAGTTTATGTTTTGAGAAAGGGTCCCTTACTGAACCTGAAATGTATCTCATCAATTGGATTAGGTTGGCTGGTCAATGAGCTTTAAGGATTCACTTGTCTCTGTGCCTCCTTCTGTCCCCCAGGCACAGGCTCACACCATCATTCTCAGCTCTATGCTTCGCTTCAGGATCTGAACTCAAGTTCCCATGCGTGAGCAATAGGCCCTTTATGGACCGCACTATCTTTCCAGCACTACAGAACATTCTTTAAAATACATAATAAATACATGAAATCCATCCAGGAATGTAGTTTGATATGCATATAGCCATCAGACAAATGGCGTGTATGATGTAACGATCACACACGCCTGAACAAAACAACAAGTGATGGCTGCTGTCAGTCAGTACCCTGGTCTCAAATGGGTAAGACCACCACTTCCCATGTGTGTAGCACATGAAATAATCCTTCAGTCAAAACATTTGTGATTCCTCTTTTGGGAGAGCTGCAGTTCTGCCCTGGGGACTGTGTTCTGCAGATCCACAAGTTTCTGACCCTCGGTGGCAGGAGACACTACAATCAGAAGTTAGCAGTGAAAAATAGGGTAATTTGTATCCTTTTCATCAAAGATAAGGGTCTCTTGCGTTCTAACCCTTGAGTAAGCAAGCTTATGTCTCCTTCTCTGCCTTGCTATGCTTTTCTCCTGGGCCTGGCCCCTGTATGAAGCTCTCTGTAGCTAGAGTCCTATTGAGCTTGCTTAACACTGGCTAGCCCCCACTCTCTGCTATCATGGACTGCAAGCTCCCTGGAGAAAGACTACTCCTCCTCCTCCTCCTCCTCCTCCTTCTTCTTCTTCTTCCTCTTCCTCCTCCTCCTTCTTTTCTTCTTCTTCTTTTTCTTCTTTTCTTCTTCTTCTCCTCCTCCTCCTTCTTTTTTTTTTAACCTATCCCTGAACTCAGATCCTGGACTGGGACATACAGTGGTTGCATAACACACCATTACAGAAAGAATCAACAGTAACAGTGTGTGATGTATAAGGAGGGCTTATCCTAGCCCAGATGTTGCAATCCGCCCTCTGGATAGCTCAACTCTGGGATCCTTGAGAAATGCCATGCAGTAGGGGCTGCTATGATTCCCTATTTAGCACACAGGGAAACTGAGTCATGGTAACTAGGAACCTGGACTGTAGACTGTAAAACAAAACAAAACAAAACAAAACAAACAAAAAACCACCAGTTGGAAAACCATGGATTCTAGTCTGGCCATTTGCAGAAGCAGGCCCTGAAAACTGTTTTATTTCTGGCACATTTCACTGAACATAATGATCCCCAGTTCCATCAATTTCCTAAAAATACTCTCTCTCTCTCTTTTTTAATGGTTGAGTAAAGTTTCATTGTGTCTGGGTGTGATGATGCACACCTTTAATCCCAACACTCTAGAGACAGACACAGGCAGATCTCTGTAGTTGGAAGTTTTTCTGTGTCCTGCCCAGCCGCGAGGTCCCTCAGCTGCTTATAAAATAATCATTCAGAAGCTTATATTAATTATAACTGCTGGCTATTAGCTCAAGCTTTTTACTGACTAGCTCTTACACTTAAATTAATCCATAATTTTTATTTGTGTTTAGCCACGTGGCTTGGTACCTCTTCTCAGTTCTGCCTTCACATCTTGCTTCCTCTGTGTCTGGCTGGTGACTCCTGACTCAGCCTTCCTATTCCCAGAATTCTCCTTGTCTGCTTATCTTGCCTATACTTCCTGCCTGGCTACTGACCAATCAGCATTTTATTTATCAACCAATCAGAGCAACACATATTCACAGCATACAGAACATCCCACAGCAGATCTCTCCTGAGTTTAAGGCAAGTCTGGTCTATAGAATTAGACCTTGTTTCATTTTTTTTCATTGTGAGTTTCCTATTATGTATTTTCTTCATCCATTCATCTGTTGAGGGTTGTCTAGACTGAGTTCATT
Source organism: Peromyscus nudipes (assembly GCA_902168325.1). Taxonomy (NCBI): domain Eukaryota; kingdom Metazoa; phylum Chordata; class Mammalia; order Rodentia; family Cricetidae; genus Peromyscus; species Peromyscus nudipes. Next base: position 10,851 of record CABHPH010148762.1, on the reverse strand, counting down.
TCCTGGCTATCGTGAATAGAGCAGCAGTGAACATAGATGCAAAAATGTGGGTCTGGTAGGATGTAGACTCCTTGGGGTGTTGTAGTGAGGTGATCCAGATTCAGAAAGACAAAAAACATGTTCTCTCTCATATCTAGATCCTATCTTATCATTTTTATGTGTGTGTGTAAAAGTGGTTGTGAGTGTGGCTGTGAGCTATGAAATAGGAAGGAGGTCATGAGAGGGGGAAAGAGGGGTTAAAATGGGAGGCAGAGCAATAGGACCCATGGAATTTGCAGGTGGACAGGAGGTTATGGGGGTGGAAAGGCATAAGAGAGAGCAAGTTAGGGGGAGAATCTACAAAAACAAATTTTATTTGCAAATGATGAAACCCAATACTTTGTATAACAATTGTTTAAAAAAATAGGTATTTTTGTCTCTTTTTTTTTTTTTTTTTGACAGAGTTTCTCTTTTTATCCATGGCTGTCCTGGGACTCACTATGTAGACCAGGCTGACCTCAAACTCACAGAGATCCATCTTCTTCTACTTCCCAAGTGCTGGGATCAAAGGCATGTGCCACCACCATGCCTGGACTTAAAAATAGTTTTTAAAAAGGCAACAAAAGATTTGTTAAAGTTATGTTCTATGGAACTCAGCAGTTTAGAGCAATGGTTTCTCTTCCAGAGGACCCAGGTTCAATTCCCAGCACATATGTGGTAGCTCACAACCATCTGTAACTCTAGTCCCTCTTCTGGCCTCTGCAGGTACTGCACACATATGGTACACAGACATGAATGTAGGCAAAAAACCCACCCGGACCCATAACATAAATACATTTTAATGTTTTTTAAAAGGTGTACTCTATATGGTTCTGCAAATTTCTTGAGCTAATTTATTAATTTGCTTTCTGTTTTCTTAATTTTGTTGTTTGCTGACTCTAGCTAGCAGGTCTGTAGTCACTGGAGCCCAAAAATTCACCCCTACCTTCAGAGCTTTGCAAAGTACTGAGGGCTAACAAGGAATGAGATTGGTCTTTCTCCTCTGTGTTAACTGGTACCATAGTTTGCACAATTCCATGTTCTCCAGAGGCACATGTGGAAAAGGCCCCACGGTGATGCTATTATAGGTGGTAGAGGCTTTAGGGAGAAGGCTTAGTGTGAGGTCCTTAGGTCACTGGGGATATAGGCCACTAAGGGAAGATAAAGGATAAGATCAAGGTCTAAGCCAGGCGTTGGTGGCGCACTCAGGAGGCAGAGGCAGGCAGATCTTTGAGTTTGAGGCCAGCCTTGTCTACAGAGCGAGTTTCAGGACAGCCAAGGTCACACAGAGAAACCCAGTCTCAAAAAAAAAAAAGTCTAATGACACATGTACTCTAAAATACACCTCGGAGCCCATTCCTTTGTGTGACAAATACAAGATGAATTTAAAAGAAAAGGCACTGTGGGCCCTCAATCCTTCTACTTCTTCCTCTTTTGTTAGGTGGGACATGAGCAGTTTTACTCAGCCACATGCTCCTACTGGGATATGCTCCCTTTCCACAGGCCCAGCACAATGAAGCCAATATCACAAGTCACAACTTCAAAAAACATGAACCTAAATAAACCTTTATGCTTTGTAAATCCTTTGTCTCAGGTATTTTGATACAGTAATGGGAAGCTGACTGAGACATTGAGGAAAGCAAACATTCTTTGAATTGTGTGTAGTATTGAAGGATCCAGTATCTGATTTTTCCTCACATCTATCCTCAGCCCTCAGGCAAAGGAGAGAAGCAAAACATAAACTCACCCATGTCATTGACAGATGTAAAAGGCAACTGAGGATTCGAAGCCTCACAGGATGAGTGATGCCTTCGGGGATGTGTTCTGTCCAAAGTTGTATACAAATCACCCACAGCAGAACTCCTAGTGAGAACACAACAGCAGCCGCTACAACGAGTGTCAGGGCCAGAACCACCATGCTGCTTCTACCTCAGAGGAAGTCAAGTGTCATTTGTGCCTGCCACAGGCTATGGAAGACGCAGTGCAGGCCAGCAGGCCTCTTATACATCACCAGATTCCCTCTCCGCCTCCCTGCTTCCTGTAAACACTGGGCCAGCCCAGACAAGGAGTCGCTGACACAGGGGAGGGTGTGGTTCTAGACCAGGGCACATGTAGAGGAGAAAGTGGCTCCTATAGATTCATTCAGCTGGAAAGAGATCTCAAGAGCTCTCATTTAAATCTTGGCATTGCTGCTAGATACGGCATTGGGTAAGCCACAGAGTTACTTGTTATTAGACAAGTGCCCTCAAACGTCATCGCCCACACCCTAATTCTAGTCTTCTTGCCACACTTACTATTCCTTAACTAGATGAGGAGGCACCAGGACCTTTGCAGTTGCTGTTTCTCTGTGCAACAACCCCCCCCCCGCCCCCGACACACACACACACACACACACACAAACACACACACACACACTAGATGCCAACTGGGCTCTATTCTTCCTATCCTGCCTATTGCTGTTCAAATGTCACCTTCTGTCTAGCTAGCTATTTAAAATTGTAATACTTCACTACCAACAGCCCCATGACCCTTTGGCACCACTTTGCTTAATTCTCATCTGTGGCTTTTATCATCACCCAGGATGCCAGTCCCTTGCCTGTAGAACATACATTTTGAATACAGAATTGTTTATGTTACTGTTGTTTTATGACTTATTTATTTTTATTTTATGTTGTGAGTATCTTGTCTGTGCACCATGCTTGCCTGGTGTCCTGGATGCCATAAGAAGGTGTCATATCCACAAGAATAGAGTTACAGATGGTTGTGAGCTACCATGTGGGTGCTGGAAATTGAATCCAGGTCTTCTTCATGAGCAACCAATGCTCTTAACCACTGAGCCATCTCTCTAGACCCCCAACTTTATGGTTTTGTGCCTAGAGGCTGGATCTCTGTCAGGTCTATGCAAAGGTGCACCAAATGGAGGGATTGATGAACAGTTTTTTTCTCTCCATTGTAAAACAGAGAAGCTTAAGTATGCTTGCTTTCTGGATCAGGTCAGATGCTAAGGCAGTTTTCACAACCTTTCCTAGCAAAGAGGTTCTATGTAATCATAGTAATGGGGACATGGGCCCTGTCTCCTGTCTCCCTGTGATAGTTGGCTTTATTTGTCAAACTAACACAATCTAGAATCAACTGGGAAGAAAGTCTCCATGAGGGATTGCCCACATTAGATTGGCCTGTGGGCATGCCTACAGGGAGTTGTCTTAACTAAATTACTTGATGTGAGGAAGACCCAGGCCACTGTGGGCAGCACCATTCCCTAGGCCAGGGTCCTGAACTGTGTAAGAGCAGAGAAATGGAGATGAGCACATGCAAGCAAGCAGATGAGTATGCATGCATTAATTTTTCTCTCTGCTCTAGCCTGTGGACATGATGTAACTAGCTGTTTGAAGTTTCTGCCTTGATTTCCCCATAATGATGGACTGGAACATGGAATTGTGAGCTGAAGCAAACCCTTTTCTCCCCTAAGTTGCTTTTCATTGGGGTATTTTATTACAGCCACAGAAATGAACTAGAACATTCTCCAACCTGGTGTTGGAGCAGAAGTTTTCAAACAAAGGGATTTTACCTCTCAGGAGACACCAGGACAATGCCTAGAGATATTGTGGGTGACAGATGAGCTGGGTATTAGCATCTCTAATGCTAATGAGACAGATGCCAGAGACATGCTAAGCATCTCTATACTTACATTGGCTCCTGCAACACAGAAGTGTCTGGTCTAACAAATCAACACAGCTGAGGTCAAGAAAATCTGCATCAGGGTCACTTGGATTTGAGTGTTGGGTCTGCTCAATGCCAAGCATTCTAATAAGAAGCAAGTTACGGACAGTTTCTAAACATTTCCCCAGGAGTTGGTTGAGTGCACCAAAACACATCATCAAATACAAAGTATTAGTATGTGTGTGCCATGCCACACACTCAACAGATGGCAGCAATAGAAACAATGACCAGTATACTTCCTCCATATTTCTCAGACACATTCATGTCCCTTGTGGACCCACAAGATTACAATGCTCTGGCCCCTGCTGTAAGGGGATGGGAGCTTGGGATGCATCCTGGCCAGTGGTGTGTGAGTGGGGATGCTGGACCCCCTACCTGGCCATGGAGGGTCTACACAGTCCTCCAATGCCTGGCTGTAGAGCATCCACAGAGACCAAGGTGCTCTTTCTCTCTGGAAAGGAAGGGCTCCTGATAGTGAGTCTTATCAGGTCACATCCCTGTGGCAAGCTTGGAGGGGAGTGATATGGGGTGGGATGGGAAGGACACTGCCAGGGGCATTTATGCAAGATGTTGTAGGAACATTGCATGGAGGTGCAGAGATGCAAGGCTGCTTGTTCTGGCAGCCACCTTTCACAGTGGCTATTTCAATAACAACTGGCTTCAGTGGTGCTAGATTCTAAATCTAGCTTGAATATAAGACACTCTTGCAGATTTCTTTCTGATTTTGTCCCTTGTGTACATTTTGTACTGGATTCTACCCAAAGCTGCTGGTTCTGATAGATAACCTGTAAAGTACCCTCATGGTACCTCCATCCCCAGCCATAGTCTATGAGAAGAGCTGATGTGAGGAAAGGACCAAGGACCAGAAGTTCAATGCTGTTGTCTCCCAGCTTCTGCATGGAAAATAGCTCTGGGAAGATGGCAATCTTCTCTCTGTCGGTCTTTCTTTCTGTCTGTCTCTTTGTCTCTGTCTCCCTCAGTTTTTATTCATCTATAAGCAAAGCCTGAGGTTTTGTTTTGTTTTTCCTCTATGGCAAGCCCTGGACCAAATCCTTTGCATATGTTAAGGTGTGACAGTGAGTTCCCACAAATTCAGGTTTAACTTGTTAGTACATAAATCAGGGCTCAGTCACCCTTGACACTGTTTCAAGGCTCTGTTGCTTCTAGTTCACTGGCATTAAGCCCAATATTGGTCTTTTGTGAATTCACCTGTGTTGGCTAGTCTTTTGCCAGCTTGACACAAACTCATTTGGGAAGAGGACTTTCAACTGAGAAAATGCCACCATAAAATTTGCCTGTAGGCAAGTCTGTAGTACTTTTTCTAGATTCATGATTGATGTTGGAGGGCCCAGTCCACTGTGTACCACCCACCCCTGGGCAGGTAGCTCTGAGTTATATAAGAAAGCAAACTGAGCAAGTCAGAAGGATCAGGCCAATAAGCATTAGTCTTCCATGGCTTTTTCTTCAGTCCCTGCACCCAGGTTCCTGCCTCGAGTTTCTAGATCAACTTCCCCCAATGATCGAGTGTGACCTGAGAGTTGTAAGCTGAAATAGACCCTTTCCTCCTCAAATTGTTTTTGGGCACAATTTTTTTTTAGGACAGCAATAGAAACCCTAAGAATTCCCCTCTGTGGAACAACTAGGCAAAACACCCCTGGTTCACTCTACTGACCTCCACACCCAACATGGACTTCATAGAAAGGCTGCAGTGGCCACTTTAGCATTGTGTGGCCTACATGTAGACTCATATAGACTCATACCTACTTATCTAACCCACCACTTAGAACTCCCTTCTGGAAGGCTGGAGAGACAGCTCAGTCCGTAGAATGTTTTCATGCAAGTGTGGGCACCTGAGTTTGGATTCCCAACACCCATGTTAAAAGCCAGGCATAGCAGCACACACCTGTAATCCTCAGTGTTGGAGTGTCATAGACAGGGGGACTCCTGAAGCTTGCTTGTGGTGATATTTTATTTGTGCTGAAATGTGGTAATATTTTATTTGTGCTTTAATGAATAAAGTTTCCCTGGAGATCAGAGGAAAAAGCCAGCCACAACACAGAAGTCATGCAGTGTTAGCACACGCCTTTAATCCTATCACTTGGCAGGCAGGATCTCTGTGTGTTCAAGGCCACACTGGAAACAGAGCCAGGTGTGGTTGTGGCACACACCTTAAATTCCAAAACTAGTTAACCATGGAGGTCTGGAGGTCTGTACAGACAGACAGGAAGTGACAGAGCTGTGTAGGAAGAGGAAGTGATGTAGCTGAATGGAGAGAACAAATCAGGTGGCAGAAGAGCAAGGCGTATAGACGTGGGTAGACAGGAAGTAACTCGCATTTGGAAGCTGCAGAGTTGCTAAGGTAAGGTTGGCTGGTGGCTTTCCCTATTTCCCTGATCTCTCCCAGGGTTTCACCCATATATCTGGCTCCGTGTTTTTTATTTAATAAGACCATTTAGAAGTTTGTCAACACTTGCTGGCTTGCTAGTCTGGCTAAATAGGCAAAAGACCAGGTTCAGTGAAAGACTCATCTCAAAAAATAAGATGGAGATCTGTCAAGACAGCTCAGTGGGTAAAAGAGTTTGCCACCAAGCCTGATAACCTGAGTTTGACCCCTGAGACCTACATTGTGGTAAGAGAAAACTAACTTCCATAAGTTGTCCTGTGATCTCCACAGGCATGCTCACACACACACACACACACACTCACACACACACTAACTGATTTAAAAGTGGCTAGAGTGATGGCTCAGTCATTAAAGAGTGTGTACTGCTGTTGCAGAAGATCCAAGTTCGGTACTCAGCACCTATGTGGGGCAGTTCACAATTACCTGTAACTCCAACTCCTGGGAATCTGACCTCCACTTCTGGCATCTGCAAGGTACACACACACGGACAACATGGATGTATGCACAAAAATAAATCTCAAAAAAATTAAGAAAAATATAAGACGGAGAAGTGATTGAAGAAGACACCCAACATTAACCTCTGACCTCCCCCCCCCCACACACACACATACAGACACACATGCAGACATGCAGTAATTCACTGATTGAATAATTCATGTATGAATAACGTTCTGGACTTGAATAAAGGTTTTCATTTAAATTTTACTTATTATAGTGTGTGTGTGTGTGTGTGTGTG
>CABHPH010148761.1:0-53468 GCA_902168325.1 Peromyscus nudipes | reverse complement strand
AGCCTTCTCAGTCTTCTTAACAGGTGCTGTCAGGGAAAATCAGTAAAAAATAAAAAATATGATTCAGAAACAGTTTTGCTGTGCCACTGGCAAGAACAATCAGGGCCTATTCATCCCTGGTAAACAAAAGTTAAGGAAGGAAACACACCCCATGAACACCGTGGGTGCTGGGGATGGGGCTCAATGGTGGCTGACTTGCCTGAGACATAGTGTTTCTGCTTCAGCAGCTCCATCTGCAGGAGGCTCTTATCCTGGGCTGTGGTCTGCTCCAGTTTCTGCTGGAGGTTTTCAAACCTAGGGGAAGAAGGCAGCTGGAGCAGAAGCCTGGTGGGTACCTGCCATGTCAGCTTTTGAGCCCCCACCAGATCTACTCAGCTAGACAAGCAAGCAGTACCTTTCAGCTGAGTTCATTCCCCGCTTCCGCAAGGGAAATGGTCAGAGAGCATCAACTTTTAAAAACTGCTAGAAGTTGAACTGGAAAATACACACTGTGCTGGATTAGAAAAAACAGCATATTTCTCCAACAGTCCAAAGACATCATTTTGGAGAAATATCAGTATGACAAGGTCTGAGGCACAGGTCAGGAGAGATGCAGCTGGCCTTGATTAGATACCAGGTGAATGTGAACCTCCTGGAAAACTCCATGCCTGCCCTCTAGTGGAGCCTACACAGCAATGCAGAATAGGCTTTGATTATTCCTACAGCCCAGTCCCCTGCATGGGATTAACTTGTCATCTCCTACTCTGTTTATGACTAGTGTAAATCTTCTCAGGAGAAACTGATAAACAGTGCAGAGAGCCAGCAATCAGCAGGAGGCTGCTGTATGCTATCTGCCAAAGGGTAGAAACTTTTCTCTAAAGTGATGTTCCTGATGGAAAATAAAGTTGCAAGAGGATGCACTTCCCTTCATGATTGATGATCTCCTCTAGGTTTCTGGCTACCATGGAAATATTTGTGGGGAGATCTAACTTAAGAGATGAGATACTCAGAACATACTAGTGGTCTCAGAAGGGAAGAAGGGGACACAATCCTCATAAGACCAAGGAGAAAGCATATTGCTTCCAGGTGTTCTTTCCCTGACTGTGGCTGGGAGCTTTGCCAGTTGAACAGAAACTCAAAAAGGACAGATATCCAGGTACAGCAGACCCACTTGGATCCACCTGCTTCTGGAAGCCTGGGCTCCTACCTCATCTGGGACACAGTGAAGTGATGCTGCAGCTTTACTGCCAAGTCCCTTTGCCGGGTGAGCAGCTCCTTCTGCTTCAGTAGGGACTGAAGATTTTCCTCAAGTCTTTGATGTTCCTGTTCATTAGAAGATTGTGTTTTTAGGAGAGGGTTTCCTGCACCCATGGACATCCAGATACATGAAGACACACACACACACACACACACACACTTGAACACACACATGTATATGGATGCACACATACAAGCACACTACATTGCATCCGTTTTTAGTTTCCTAGATAACACTGATGTAATACGAGATCACCTGGGATACTATGAAGAAAGTTACCTTTCAGTAATGCACACCCTCTCTACCCATATTCCAGCCCAGAGTCAGGAAAACACAGGAAACTCTGAGCACAGGGATGTGGAGAAGATTGTGTACTTTTACTCTGTTTTGATAATTTTTATTTTTTTTTATTTATATGTGCAGGTGTTTTGCCTGCCTCTGTGTCAGATTAAGACATGGGAGAAGAACTCAGTGGACAGATAAGTCAATGTAGTGCTTGCCTTATAAACCTGTACACCGACAGGTGAACCCCTGGGTTCCTTGACCAGTAATCTAAGCTCTCCTAGCAAGTTCCCAAGTCTGTACATTGAAGGGTTAGTTCCCCAGCAAAGGACCACTGGATGGCAGTGGACCAGCCCCTTGCTCTCACTCAATGCTTCTCAGTGTCTCCAAGGAGGGCAGCTTCCTCCTAAAGAAGCTCTCTAAACCACAGGTTGCCTCAATTTAGGCCCAAAGGAATGAGCTCAGAAAAAAAAAAATCTCTAAAGTCAAGAGTCTATATTAACCTTTTCTCCAAGTAAGATGATTGTGTCAGGAATTTCGTTGAGTAACAGAAAGTTGACTAACTCACAGCCAAATGATTGCATGTATTATTCCATGCTTAACAATATTCCATGGACCACATTGTGTGTTTTCTCTAAACAAGGATGGGTATCTGAATAGTTTCTAGCTGGGGGTGTTCTGATGAGTCCTGCTGTAACCGTGTTGTCCCATATTCTCTATGGACACCTACTTTACATTCTGGAATCAATGGACCACTGGAGTCTGCATCCAACATTCTGAATAATTGTACATAGCTTCTCACAGGGCTGCACCATTTTACACTGCTAGCAATGTATGATAGTTCTCATTTCTCCCAACTCTCCATCAGGACGATTTTCACTCAGTATGAAGAAGTTCAGAATAAAAGCAGTTTCTGAGTGCTGCAGACACAACATGGAGTGGGTGCTTTAGAGTATGGGGAGCCTAAGGGGTGCACTGAGACAGCCTCTTCTCACACCTCAGCATAGCTGTGGGACATCTGCTGGGCTGAGATGCAGCCACAAGCACCTCTGCAGTTCACAATTTCTCAGAGAATAAAGTCCAGAACAAGCTACAAGGACAAGGTTAGCTGAACCAAGATCAGGCAAAGGTGAAAGGAAAATGGCAGCAGGCTATGAGGAGAAGAACAAAACAGGATGCAGGGAAGTCATCAGTGGTCAGCCACCATTCCCTCAGAGCAGAGAAGGACACAAACCCTCAGGCAGCCTTTCCTGCTCTCAGTAGCCTCTTTCTCACCTTCATGGACCCTATTACTTTGTTTTTCTCCCAGGGATTGCTTTGCAGATAAATAATTCTGCCTCTACAAATACCTGAAATACTTCTACCTTGCATCCAATTTTTTGTCTTTTGTTCTTGTTAACTGTGTAGACATGCAGAATGATTGGTAGCTCCATCTTTTCTTTGACTGGTGCAAAGTGGTGCTAACCAGATTAGGCACAGTACTTTCTCATTGAAGTCTCTCTCCATCATTCTTAAAGATGTTCAATTGTTCCATGAGTGAGTGAACATACACTTAGAGGCTCAAACACATATTCTCATACCACAAAGAAACACATAAAACAACACACACACACACACACACACACACACACACACACACACACACACCTTTCTTGAACCCAGAAAAGCAAGGGAGAATACTCACATCTTGCAACACCTTTTGTACTACAGGGAGAGGTAGTGTTTCCTCCCTGCTGTCTACAAGCCTCTTAGACTCAGCCAGGCTCTTCTGCCCTGGCCTGAACTTGTTTCCCCTCCTAGGGAAGTTTTTATCACCAGACTCACTGATTGTACAGATAAATAACAACCTCTGCACAAATGAGGTTGACCACACAAGACCAAGTGCTCATGGAAGATGGCTGGACATGAAGCCTCCTGATAGATCCAAGATGACCCATCATAGTCTCCTCACCAAACCTACCTGGATTCTGACATAGAAGACATTGATAGCAATTGACAATGGAAGTCACCCATTGTCATTACCCAACAACTTTTGACCAGATGACAGTGCATATTATATGAAAACAGCCTCAGGTCAGTCAGTAGGAGGCTACTTAGGTCACCCACAGCAGTTTCCTGAAATACAGCACTCTATAAAACTATGAGGAGGAATCTTTCCTAAGAACACAGCCATATACATGCTAGAGTGATCATCAAAATGTCAGGTTCCATGTGTGAAGCCAGTGAAACAAACCAGACATTTCCTGGGAAGTTACTTCTATGCCGTGAAAGAAAAGAAGTCTACTTATTAATTTTAAAATAGATCCTTTGTTTGATTTTTGTAGGGGACGTTCCTCCTTCCATGCTGTTTCTGACTCTAATCTCATATGACTCCTGCCAAGCAAAGGAGACCCAGACCCTTGACCTCACTCACTCAGATCGCTGTGTTACTCCCTAAGTGGCTCCCATCATAGCACCGCTCCTACCTTACTGACATGTAGGTGAGTGATATGTGTGATTTACCCGTCTCCCTCAATGGACTGCAGCTTCTAGCAGAGCAGTAGGATTTCCTCAGCAGTCATGCAGTGCCTTCCAAGAGGCTAACTCCCCAGGAAGACTGGTGAATGATCACAGAAATGAACTATTGGATGGGAAGGGTCAGGTGGATAAGTGAGTAGATGGTTACATGGGTGTGTGTATGTATGTATGTGTATGGTTAGACAGGTGGGCAGCTTGGCCCTGCTACCTCAACCTACCTGCTGCTGCTTTGTCCAGAGGTCATAGATCTTCTCATGGGCCTCCTCACAGATCCTCCTCACCTCCTCACAGGACTCTTGTAGTAAAATCTGCTCCCCCTGCAGCTTTCTGTTGTCCTCTTTCAACATGCTCACTTTTTCCTTCAGTTGAGTCCATTCACTCAGGAGCTGACTGTAGAGGGTGCTGAAATATCACCAAAAATGATGAGCTCCACCTCCATCTCCCACTCCTGCCTCCTAATACCATCCTTCCTGCAAGGTCCCATGTCCCCATCCCCATGAACCCTGGGAAGGAACCCACATTAGCCATGCCAGCATCACTCTGGTACAGGCCAAAGCCAGAGAATAGCCAAATTGCAGAAAGATTCTGAATACCCTGACAGCAAAAGGGATCCACGTACCTATGAAAACTGGATCCCCCACTTCCTCCACACACACCCTGGTGTTTAACTGTTCACATTATTGGGAAAACATGAGCAGGTAGAAGGAAACCATGCTCGGAGGGGGACAGAAGACCAAATGGGAAAACATTCCATCCATGTTACCCACAGAAATTAGCTCTGTAAGATCCTGCCAGAGTCACAGAAAACACTAATGGTGCAAACCATGTTTTCTCTCTAGAAGCTCCAGAAGTTGACAGGAAAATGTTGGGAGGGGCTCTCAGACTCTTCACTCTTAGGAGAACTCAGTTTAGGAGGTACAAGTCCAAGAGCTATCAGGCAGGCTGCTTGCTAAGAGGTAAACAGGTTCGAACCAAAGCCCTCACGTTGGTTCAAAGGTGTCGAAAAAAAAGGCTGCTGTGGGATGTCCTTCTGTATGCTGTGAATATGTATTGCTCCAGTTGGTTAATATATAAGCTGTTTTGGCCTATGGCAAGGCAGGATGGAGCCAGGTAGAAAAATCCAAGAGAGACAGAGAAGAAAGGCAGAGGTGGAGGAGATGCCAGCTGTCACTCAAGGAGCCACATGCCAGCAGGCTGGCAATGAAGCAGCCATGTGGCAAAACATAGATTAATACAAATGTGTTAATTTAAGGTGATAGAGCTAGGTAGCAAGAAAATTAAGCCATTAGCCATACAGTTTGTAAGTAATATAAGCCTCTGTGTGTTTATTGGGGACCATTTGAGTGCAGGAGGCATGTGGGACAGAGTCCTCATGACAGCTGGGTCAGGCAGGACTGGAGAAACTTCACACTACCAGAAGCAGTCCTTACCAAATTCTCGGGTCCCATCTAAATTAGGCACTAACCGGTAAGAGTTGGTCTTCTCACTCAGCTCCTTGCACTTGTAGGAGGCCTCACTGATCTCCTTGGGGAATTTCTTCACATCTGACATCTCCTTCTTATGCTGTGTTTTCAGCATCTCAAGCTCAGAATTCAGCCTATGGTAGGGCATGGCCCCAGGAGCAAAGAACCCCATGAACACAGGCCTCAGGGACCACATGAATTAAGCTTCTGTTTTGTACTACCCTAGCCCACTGGATGTCACACCCTGAATTCTATGTACTGGACCTCCTGATGTGCATTAGACTTGCCTCACTGCCCCAGGGCCAGGAAAGGCTGGTTGTCAATAGCAAAGGAGACAGGGCTACATTAGCTTCCTCAGAAGGCCTGGAGGGGTAGACTAGCTCTTTAAGAAGGTCTGAGAATTCTGTGCCACAGATCCAGATCTATCTGAAATCTGCAATGACATTCCCACTGTCTTGAGAACAGAGATTCTTTCTCCTTACAAGGATACCCAGAAGTCATAATCAGTATTTCTATGGAGGAGACACTACATGAGGATGGCTTTGTAAACTCCCAAGGGGATTCCAGTGAGGGACCAGGGAGAGCACAAAGCTGAGAGCAGTGATGCTCAAAGTGCGGCTCAAGGCCTGAGTATTTCCATCACCTGAAATCTTTGAGACATGCGAATACTCAGACCTACTATAATCTCTGACTCACTTGATCTGGAGGGACACACACACACACACACACACACACACACACACACACTGTAAGGGAGCCTCTCAGAGACAGTACAGAACACACTCAGACATCCAATCTTCACCACGAAGAGATTTCCCCACAGGGCAAGCATGGCGCTGGGAGCCTGCCTCTGGATCAGGCAAAGGCAGACAGCAAGCAGCAGGCTTTTTTAACAGTGGGTTTTTAAGTAGAAAAGGTTAAGTCTGTGCTAGGGTGAGTTGTTGAGATCTGATTGGACAGGTTAGCCAGTGTAGCCAAGTAATGAATTTTAATAGTTGGACTTTGGTGTTTAGTTTCAAGAATGAGTCAGTGTCCACTAAAGGGAGTGGACTCTGGGGACTAAATTTAGGAATGTAATCTAATGGTTTATCAAGGGAGAGGGAAGTGAAAAGGGCAAAACCTGCTGCTGCCGTGTTTGCAATGTTTGTGCCCCTAAGAGAGCACTTCACACACATAAACCCACACACAGTTAGGATGTCAAAGAAATGCAGGTAGGGGGCATTGCCTCATATTATAAGGAACAAGACCAGAGAGGAACAGGGATGAACTCGAGGGCTTCCAGTCACACAAATGGACCGAGTAGGACGACAAGGCCTTCAAGCTGCTCCAAGAGCAAAAATAAATGTCTAGTAAAATATAAACACTCAGCTCTGAGCACCAAGCATCTCCTAAAAGCCAATGCCTGTCAAGGCCTCTTGAAATGCATGTTGTGATCTTACACCCTACTGCCCTTCTCTGTAGATTGTGATTCAGGCCACAAGCTCTGGTTTTCATTTGTAGGAATCAGAACATCCTATGTCCTATCTCACTCATACAGGCTTCATTTCTGCCTCTCAGAGGCACTCAGGACACAGTAGGGTCAAGACACTCACCAGAGAAAAGGGCATGCTGAATACCTGTTGTTCAACTCATTGTTGTTATACAGGGCCAGGAATTCAAGCAGTTCATTCCTCTCATTGGTCATCATCTGTAGCTGAAGGGTCAGTTTATCCACCTGGTTCAGCTGTTGCTCCTGCTCAGTGAGGAAGAAGGGTGTGGATGATGCCTTCCTAGTAGTCCCTGTAGGTACATAAACACAGTGAATTTGTACAGATGAATGGCATAGGGTCAAGAGAGATCATGTCGAGTCCCAAGAGGAGGCCTGAGGAAGAGGAAATGCATGGCACCCATTGAAGCCCTAAAAGATCAGAGCAGCTATCTTTAAACTGGGGTCCCATAAGCCATGTGTCTGTCTCCAATCTCTAAGGCTAGATATATGCCTCATGCCCTACTGCAGCCCCACTGTCCCTGAAAGGCATAAGGGAGGCCAGCCATGTTGGTTTGGAATTGTCAGCAGATACCTGATGTGATGCAAGAAAGTCCTGGATTGCCTGGTGCTTTGCATTTCCCAGCCCTGATAACCTGTGTGGTGGACTAAAAGCAACTGAACGTCTCAGACCTGGGTACATGAATGGAAAGTTTTGCTGTCTGGTATTTATGTCAGATATCCATGAAACCTACAGAAATCCACTGAGAATGAAGTGCAGCAACATCCTACCCTGATAACTCCTTAGTTGTTCTGGGCCTCCTTTGGCATTCTGTGCCGATCATAGTGAACTGAAAAAGGTCCCAGCACAGCAGCTGCATCCCTGACATTTCCTGGCCCTTTGCCAACTAACCATCAGAAATCCTCCACTTTGAATCTGCTCTTTAGGGACCCAGAGAAGCAGCATAGGCCCATTGCTTCAGATGATTACAGCTACTGAACCCATTAAGGGAAGGACCAATTCTGGCATCAGCTCCTGCTTAGAAAACCAGGGCTTCCTCTGCCAATCAGTGTGCTCAGTCTTGCCAACATGTCGATTGGTGAACCCTGTAAGACTTAATGAATGCATCAAGGGCAGTTGGCATTGCCACAACACTGGTGATTTCACAGAAGATGCCAAGGGCTCTCCAGGATACAATAGAGTTTCCAGAGAAGGGACTGTTAGGGTCACTGCCAATAGCCTTCACCTATCTGATAGCAAACTCTTCCCCAATTCACCAAAAGCCAAGCTGCCCTTTCCAGGAGCCTTCATGAGACACAGGGGAAGGCCTTCAGCACCTCATCCTTCCAATCCAGAGATCTCTTTGATTCATTAGAATCTAGTTCATTCTAATTCAATAGTTCATCATGTGTGGAGGGCAAGACTCAATTTCCAAACACTGCCCAGGAATGGCTCTTCTCATCCTGAAGATTGCTAACTAATAAGATGAGAAATAAAGGATGCTGAGAAATTAGCTGAGGATAATAGGGAAGGAAAATCAGTTCCATGAAGTGAACAAGCACATTACAGAAGATCCACAGGGCAGTTACAATGTATGAGGATGGTGGAGGACTATGTGGGTCCTGTCAGAACAATGATAAATCACACAGGTAATGATGAAACTTTTGCCAAAAGCTTCAGCAGAATATATGCCATCCATCATGATGTTAGCAAGGTTGTCATCAACTATTGAAAAGTGTGGCTGAAAATAACTAAGAACTGGGCATCCACAGGTGAGCCCTCTGACACCAAGAACAAACACTTACAGGAAGAGTGATGTCCCAGTCCTGCACTCAAGGTAGAGGGAAGATGACTGGCTAGTGAGAGGGCAGGAACTCAGAAACCTTAGGGATCACTGACATGCAGCAATACTTGGTGGCTCCTCCTCTGCTAGTGGTTGTTATTTAAAATGTGAGAACCTCTAGCTCTGGCTAGGGGACTTTACTCTCCTTGTTATTAGTGACACACACCAAAAGACATCCAGTGTGGGTGAAGTGCAGGGCTGCTATTGAAATCTCTTTAGTCCCTCTGTGCTTCCTTCCCACCCTGAGTGAAAGCAGAGGGCCCTCAACAGAGCAGCTGCAGCTTTGACCATCCCTGGCTCTCTGCCAAACTAACCTTGAAAATTCTCAACTTTGTTCTGCTCTTGAAGAACTCAGAGGACCAGGATAGGCCCATTGCTTCTCAGAAACGCTCATCTCCTTAGCCCCTCTCCTGGAAGGATCACCTGAAGCCTTCCTCCTTCAGAAAGCTCACCATCCCTTTCCCAAGACTCACTGTGCTTTCCCCAGGACCATTTATTTCTTGATGTGTGACATGGAGACTGAAGGCCATCTTCCTTCTGCATCCCTTTGGTCTCCCTGTGCTTGCCATCCTGTCTCCCAAGAATCCTGTTCAGTCTAGTCAGCATGTCTGTAGGTGAAACAAGAAACACTGTACAATGCCCCAATGACAGTTGGTGTTGCCACAACACTGGTGACATCACATGGAATGCCAGGGCTCTCCAGGATACAGTAGAATGTCCATGTGCTGATGTCACCTGGTATAGCTATTTCATCCCGTCTACATACCTTACCAGAAAGTGGCTTGAAACCAAGGTGCCATTTTCAGGAGCCTCTGGGTTCACAATGGAAGCCATTAGTTATAATCCTCCTTCCAAAGCCAGAAATCTAGCTCTCTGCTTCATTAGAAATTTTATCTAAGTGAAGTTGAAAGCTCACTTTGCATGCACTGTCCAGGATTGGATTTTCCCTCCTTAAGATTCATAATCAATAATTTGAGAAAGAAAGGATGCTTAGAAATGAGGTCAGGATAATGGGGAGTAGTAGGGATGAGACCTCTGAAGTGAACATTCACCCAGGGAAGATCCTCAGAATTTTAGAGATTGGTGGGCTCAAAAAAAAGTCACACAGTTAGTTATGAAGATTCCCCCAGTGTCAGTAGAGCTCACTCAAGCTATGAGGCTGTTAGTGAGATGGCATCTTAGTGTCATTTGATTTGCATTTCCCTCTTGGCTAAGGATTTTGAGCAATTCCTTAAATGTCTTTTGGCCATTTAATATTCTTCTGTTGTGAATTCTCTGTTTAGATATGTACCCCATTTTTTAAAGTTGGATTCTTTGGTATTTTGATGTCTAGTTTCTTGAGTTCTTTATATATTTTGGAGATCAGCCCTCTGTCATATGTGGGTTGGTGAAAATCTTTTCCCATTCTGTAGGCTGTCATTTTGTCTTGTTGACCCTGTCCTTTGCCTTACAGAAGCTTCTCAGTTGCAGGAGGTCCCATGTATTAGTTGTTGCTCTCAGTGTCTGTGCTACTTCTCTTCTATCAGGTTCAGTGTAACTGGATTTATGTTGAGGTCTTTGATCCATTTGGACTTGAGTTTTGTGTATGGGCATAGGTAATGGATCAATTTGCATTCTTGCATGTGTCAAAGACGCTTTCTTTTTTTCATTGTATCCTTACCTTCTTTGTCAAAAATCAGGTATTCATATGTCTTTGGATTAAAGTCAGGGTCTTTGATTCAATTCCATTGATCTATGTGTCAATTTTTATGCCAATACCAAGTTATTTTTATAATATAGCTCTATAGTAGACCATTTGGTCAGGGATGGTGATGCCAGACATTCCTTCATTGTACAGGATTGTTTTGGCTATCCTGGGTTTTGGTTTTCATTATGAAGTTGAAAATTGTTCTTTCAAAAATCTATGAAGACTTTTGTTGGGATTTCAATGGGGATTAAATTGACTCTGAGGATTGCCTTTGGTAAGATCGCCATTTTTACTATGTTGATTCTACCTGTCCAAGAGCATATGAGAGCTTTCCATTTTCTGATATCTTCTTCAATTTCTTTTTTAAAAAACTTAAAGTTCATATCAGACATTTGCCCCAGTGTATTTTATGTTGTCTGTGGCTATTGTAAAGGCTGATATTTCTCTGATTTCCTTCTCAGCCCATTCATCATTTGTATATTGGAGGCCTATTGATTTTTTTGAGTTTGTTGATCTTGTATCCTGCCACATTACTGAAGGTGTTTATCAGCTGAAGAAATTCCCTGGTAGAATTTTTGGGGTCACTTATGTATACTATCCTATCATCTGAAAATAGTGAATGTTTGACTTTTTCCTTTCCAATTTGTACCACCTTGATCTCTTTTTGTTATCTTATTGCTCTAGCTAGAACTTTCAAGTCCAGTGTTGGTAGATATAGAGAGAGTGAGCAGCTTGTGTTATTCCTGATTTTAGTAGAATCCCTTTGAGTTTCTCTTCATTTAGTTTGATGTTGGCTGTAGGCTTGCTGTATGTTGCCTTTATTATGTTTAGGTATGTTTCTTGTATCTCTGATCACTCCAAGACTTTTATCGTGAAGGGGTGTTGCATTTTGTCAGAGGCCTTTTCAGCATTTAATGAGATGATCGTGTGGGTTTTTTCTTTTAGTTATATATATTGTGGATTCCATTTACAGACTTTCATATGTTGAACCACTGAAACAAAGGGATATAGAAAAGGTAGGACAACGGGTAGATTATTGAATCTACTCTGAAAAGAAAAAAGAGAGGATATAAATATGATAATATAGAGAGTTAGATTTTTGAATCTACTTTTAGAATGGAACTACTAGTTTTAAATATTTCACATTGGATTGGGTTTTTGTATATTATATATAAATTATGTATATTGATACAAATTTGAGATTGATTTTTTAGAAAATAGTGTACATATGTTTCTAGTCTTGTCCAATGTATCATTCCTATAAAGTTCATTTCACAATGCAATGCAATTTTCTAGTCCTTGAAAGTTATTGCAAACTATTTAGGATAATAAAGAAATGCAGGTTAGTAGTTAGTCATTACAATCAAACCTGTAGTCATATTGGTTCTGTTCTCAAGGTCAAGCAGAAATATATTTTAGATAGACAGGTCATCTTAAAGCACTTCAGAGATCTTCAGAGTATGGCATTGAAAATGATAACATAGATTTTTTTTCTTTTTTTTTATGAGTAAGAGACATGTCTGCTCCTCACAGTATCAATCTTCTTCAAGAAGATGGTGGGCATTGAAGAAAGTCAATATAGTGTTTACTTTATTTGTGGCAAAGTTAGCCACTGTGTAAGAAAGTGACCTTACATCAACTGCTGATAGTATGCTGTCCAACATGGACAAGCAGGCCCCAAAAAAGGACTGCTGCACCTTGCAAAGACAAGGTAGGAAGGCCCTTCAGACAATCCTGCTTCACAATGAGTCTGTCAGATATGCTAGGCCTGTAGGCCAAAGATGGATGTCCCAATGGTGCAGAGAAATCTTGAGTGACTGTGCAGGCAACCAGCTGTTTCTGTTATTTTTCACATTTTGTGGAAGTCACTTAGTTATAGTTTCTGTTTACTCAGTTAATATTATTTCCTTCTTGTGTCTCTGAAGGAGTTGAACATTAAATAGTTATAGTTTTCCTTGTTAAGAAATTCAGAAAAGAAACTCACTAAAGAGGTATAAAATGTATAAGTTTGAAAGACATCAAAAGATAGTTTTTCGTTGGTAATACAAATTAGGATAGAAGGAGAATTACACACAGTCCTTTGGATTCACAAAGATAGGATAGATAATGGAGTTTTTTTTTTATTTTGTCATATCCAAATGGACTAGACATTTTGATGTATTTATTGCCTGTATATATTGTATATAGTTATTGTAATTAGTGTATTTATTGCCTGTATATATTGTATATAGTTATTGAACTTATTGTATGTAGTTTTTCTTATATTAGTTATAACCTTTTTTACTTTACACCAAAAAAGTGGAAATGTGGTGATATTTTATTGTGCTCTAACAAAGCTTGCCTGAAAATCAGAAGAAGGAGCTAGCCATTAGTTAACCATAGAGGTCTGGAGGTCTGTTCAGACAGAAAGGAAATGATAGAGCTGGGCGAATAGAGTGTGATAAGGTGGGGTGAGAGAGGTACTTACTCTCTTTTGGTGGAAGATTTCAAATGGTTAAGAACTATTGGCTGGGGCTGGAGAGATGACTCAGGGGTGAAGAGCACTGAATGCTCTTCCATAGGACCCAGGTTCAATTCCCAGCACACACATGGCAGCTCACAACTGTCTGTAACTCTAGTTCCAGGGGACCTTTGCACACACACAGGCAAAACACTAATGTACATAAAAATAAATAGAAAGAAAAAGCCAGGTGGTGGTGGTGCACTCCTTTAATCCCAGCACCCAGGAGGCAGGGGCAGGCGGATCTCTGTGAGTTTGAGTTCAGCCTGGTCTCCAAAGCAAGTTCCAGGAAAGGCGCAAAGCTACACACAGAAACACTGTCTCGAAAAACAAAAAAAAAGGTAGGAAGGAAGGAAGAAAAGAAAAACAAAAAAAAAGGTAGGAAGAAAAGAGTAGAACTATTGGCTTTCTGCTCTGCATCTCTGATTTTTCAGCTTTTGCCCCAATATCTGACTCTGGGTGATCACCTGCAGCTTCAAATGACCATGTTCAGGACTGACTGTGAACATACCTATCTGTCCTGAACCAGAGAGCTGGAAGAGGCAGCCTGTTGGTGGAAGACACAGCCTACTAAGCCTTTGTCTCAGTACAGAAAATAAAAAGGAAGCTAGAAGTTGGCCATTTGTATTACTTATCAGTTCCCCTTTATGTATCTGCCTCTCAGGGAAGACTGTGTAATTCCTTTTCCCTCAAATTAATGAGTTTATTGAGGTTATTACAGGAGTATAGGTATGGGATTACTTACAGGAATATGAATAACTCTAATGTGTAGCATCACAAAGGCTCACATTAGAATGGGTAACTCATGAAGACTGGAACTTTGAATGTGTCTTCATGACTTGTTTGCAGCTAAATGAGACAGAGTGTCTCATTTCTTCAGTTCTCCTTAGTTACCACCTATTTAACCTTGGGAGTGGAAGGGCCTTGTTAATTCTGTAAGTTTCAGCTTTCCCAGCCATGGTTTAATTGCTGAGTATTATGAACCTCCTTTGTCTTTCCATAGAACTTTCTGAGACTTAAGGAAATAGTCCTACCCAGGGAAGAGCACACCAGTTGGATACTCAACATCAAATGGTCAGTCCTGAAAACATATGCTAGCTATACAGAATGGTTGGTTTACATTTAGGAAATATAAAAATATGGAAATACATATATATATGTATATATCTTCATGCACATATATATATATATGCATGTAGCAACAATTAATGAAAGTAGAGGTCATAAACTAGAAGCAGAGCAAGGAGTAGTGTAGTGAGGGCTTGGAAGGACGAAAAAGAGAAAATAATGCAATTATAATCTCAAAAAATAATAGAAAAAAATTTCATGTCATAAAAAGGAAAATTGTTACACAACATTTCACCTGTTTCTTAAAATGTTAGTTGTTTCTACAAGTTCACATTCTGCCATTGTGCTCTGCAAAGGCACTAAAGTCAAATGCCAGTCCTGAAGTCCCTGGTGAATCAACCGTTTTATGTTGGACCTCTTCTGTAAGCACAGCCCAGTGCTCTCTCATGCCCAGTGAATTGGCTGTACAGCACTGCTTCTCTCATATATATTTTATCAGGAAAACCCCGTCCTTCCTTCACCATCTTCCAGTGTGTGTGAGACCTCTGCTTGTGATAACCAAGCATCCCCAATGCTGCCTGTGAGCCAGGCCATCAGGAAATAATTCCTCTCAGATTTCAGTAGATTACATAGCCTGTAGTTCAAGGAGGTTGAAGTAAGTGCCTCACCTACTTTCCCACTTCTGTTGCACTCAGATTGATCTCATCTGTTCTCATAGCCTACAATCCCATGAGCCAAGCTTTGACAGGAGGTTTCATTGATCTTTTGAAAGTCTTTTGTAATTCAAGTAGTTGAGAGACAGAATACTCCCTGACTAAGGCAGGCTCTTTTTGCAGGCCATTTCAAGGCTCTCAAAAGAAAGTTCTAGCATGGATTTTCCTTTTCTCTCTATAAAGGGTTGAACGTAAGTGGCCTCTTCTGTCACTGTTATTCACAACAGAGAATTACATTCTAATTGTATACAAGTGTACTGAATTTTGGCCTAAGGATCTTTAATGAATACAGCAGTTTCATATATGATCTTGATTCTTTATCTTCCATAAAACTTCTAACTTATGATTAACTCTACTTTCTGGCTTTTTTTACATCTTTCCATTTCCATTTAGAAAATTCTATGGATTTTACCTATTAACAAAAATTTATTTAGTCAGAAAACATTTTTGTTAACTTCATGGCAGAGAACTAATATACATTGAGTATATCAACTCATTGAATTCATAATATGTAAATTGCATTTGTCATATAAAGAAACAAACTTAGATGGTGTGTTTGCAAGTTACTAAAGTATAAAGTTGTTAGATGTTGGTTTAGGGCTGGTTTACGCACAACTCGCATTTTTAAACAAACATTCTTTTACACAAGATTGTTAGTGTCACAGCATCAGAGATCTAAGGAATGTCACATTTTAGCAAGTGTTGTGGAAGACAGGGATTACAAAGACTTGGGGTGGGGAAATATGGAGAATGAAACCCACAGAGAAAAGTTTTTATTTGTTATGATGTAATTAATATTTACTAAGGCCCTGTAAAAAACTCAGGGGGGCAAAAGTGGTTATAATATCCTGAATGAATAAGGGAAGATCAAGAAGAAGGAGGAATAGAAGAGGAAGAGTAGTAGTAGGAAAAGATGGATGCAAGTTTGGATGGACGGATAGGGGTAGATAGATGGATGGGTTGATAGATAGAGATAGGTGATGGACAGTTAGATAGATAGATAGATAGATAGATGATAGATAGATAGGAGTATATACAGTTTTCAGTCTATACAATACAGTAGTTATTGATCCACCAAAGGCAGGATGGACTGAGAACATTTGTTTTTTTCCCCATATTGGTCAGAGAACTAGATCTGGGTGAAGAACTCACAAGTTTTTCTTTCAGCATCTGTATCCCTTTGAATCTGGACAATTCTATGACTTCTGGTTCCCAGAAGTAGCCCTCAAATTGAGTTCCATTCCAGTTGTCTCACGGTGGTCCTACTTTTTCTTTATGCTGATGTGTGAGGTGAGGTGAGACAAATCCTGGTCATCCAGGGAGCCCTGGCATTCTAGTCCCCCAAGAACCTTTCTAAATAAATGCTCTAGGTTTTTTGTAGAACTCTAGAAAAGGAACAAGGAATCCTGGATACAACAGATGATACAGAAAGGTTGTGACAAAACAGGTTAAGTTCTAGAATGATGATATGGATTATTGTGATGGAGACGCAAGAATTTCTGGTCCAGAAATATGTAACAGGCTAGATACTCTGAAAATTACATTTAGACCACTTTTTTCTCAGAGCTGAGGACCAAGCCCAAGGCCTTGTGCTTACTAGACAAGCACTCTACCACTGAGCTAAATCACCATTGCCTAGTTTTTAAGAACATATTTCAAAGAAAAGTCAAAAGGAAAGGGAGGACTTAAGACTACCAATGTCTGATGCCATCTCATAGACTTTTTAGAATGTGATGGAAGGATCTTGTTTGACTTTGGGGATGTTATTTTTATCAAGACAGCAAACTTAGTAGGGGGTTTCCTAGCATTGAGCTCAGCAGCACCAGGACACCCCATTAAATAACTAGTCTGGAATCTTTTAAGTAAAGTGGAGATGCAGCAAGTTGATGAAATGAAATGTAGAAGTGCCTGCAGTTGAAAGGTCAGGATGAGATGGTTCATTCTAGAAGGTTAATCAAGAAAAGTCAGAATAAGGAAAATTAAATATAGGAGGAAGTCTGACAATGTGTGAGAAAAGTCTTTATTTGTTAATGCTTGAGTGATTGGCATTACACATCATCCTGGAAATTTAAAATATAATACAATGGGGATCCTTCTTTGAGAAATCATTTCTGCCCTTGATATAATATTTTATATTAAGTTCAACTCTCTGAAATCCTGTAAGAAAAACAAACATTATGGACCATGTTTCTGTTAAAAGAAATAGAAAAGAATTATTGAAGCAGATTTTGGGTTAGTCCAGGCTTCTTGGTAGGAAGGGTTACTCCTATGTTAATTTTGAGACTTTTTTCTTCCTAAAAATATCAGCCCAAGTCAAGATTTGAAGTTATATCAGGCCACAACAGCATGCAGTATAACACCATTTATATTATACTATGTCCATATTCATTGTTTACTCGATGTGAGCTTGGATCATATGGTGAGTGGCACATCCTGGCTTGCAAGTATTGAGGATGGTATGTGTTGTAAATGAAATGTATATGATCCACACAGTTGGTACTCAGGATGTCAACTTATATCTGTACATGAAGTCTGTGAGTCTAAGATTTTCAACAAACATTCTTTTTTGTGTCTCTTTTGAGGCCCTGATTAACTATAAAATATCAAGTGAAATCAAGATCTGGGATCAGAGTGCCTCAGGTTTCCCTCTAACTACCAAATATGTTAATGATGTCCATTTGCTTTCATCTGTAAGGGAGCCATTGGCTCCATTGAGAACAGGGTATATCTGGCTTCTTTTTGATTAGAGTGTTGGATGAAGAAGAGAATATTCTGCCCACACATCCTAAAGTTCAGGGCTTCTGGGTTTAATTCTTCCTCAGTAGGCTGCAGGTCTCCACTGATTGCATTTTATGGTCAGGCGTGTTTCTCTTCTTAGATTGCCTGGACTCCTTTCACACAGGGCTTGGTCCTTGGCTACTTGATATCAGTGTTTGGCCTAGAAAGAGTTCTTCATTGTGGTTGGAGCAGGATCCATTTAAATTGTCTCTTCAAACTGCACTTCTTACAGTCAATATTAAGTCTGACCACATATCTCTCATTGGGTTGGCAGGAGCTCCCTTGATCTTAGGGTTTGTAGTTTCTCTTCATCAAGGTCTATGGTTGGCCTGTAACATTTCCACTTTTGATTTTGCCTGGTTTGTTCTATGAGCTTTGTAAGAGCTCTAAATTCTTCCCAGTCAATATTTGCCCCAGACCTCCTTCTTCATTGGGTCCTTGGTGTATTCAGATTAAGGATTAGAGCTGGGCATAGATGTTTTCTTGGTTTTCTCTGGGTGTTCTTTCTTTAAGGGGATGGCCCAGTCCCACCTCTCTTCTTAATTAGACCCAGACATATTCATAGTTAGGACGGGACTCAGGCCCACTAATTTTCTTGGTTTTGGCCTGGTCACTAAGGTTATGATATGGCCCACATCTCTTCTTCCTTAGGTCCATACTTCATCAGGGTAAGGATTATAGGTAGATTTTTTTTTTGCTTTGTCCTTGGACTCTTTCATTTAAGGGAATGTCCCAGATCTTCTTCTCTCCTTGTTTTTTCTCAGGCTTTTGTCAGGGTAAGTGTTAGGCCCCTGTGTTCTCCTTTTCCTGCTTTGCCCTGGCCTCTTTCATTTGAGGGATTAGTCTGGGCCCACTTCCTCTCTTAGTTTTGGCCCAGTCTTCAGGGTCAGAGTTATGCTGAGGCCAACTTATCATCTTGGTGAGGGCCCTGGCTTCACTCCAGGTAAAGTTGAGGCATGGATATTCTCCTTTTCTTTCTTCTAGCCAGGTATTTTTCTTCTGAGGGCTAGGGTAGGACTCATTCCCCACTTGGTTGGGCCAGCCTTATTATGGTCAAGGTTAAGCATAGGCGTTCTTTTCTTTTCTTTTTGTTGCATTACATTTTCTTACTTTTCCTTCTCCTTTGCCCTTGGCTCGTCCATTTAATGGACTGGCCCAGGGATACCTCTGTTTTTCTTCTGGGTCAAAGCTTATTCAGCTTCAGGTTTTGGTGCAGGCCTCTTTTAGGCCAGGGTTTGGCCTTTTCATTCTTAGGGTTGGTCCCTGGTTTTCTGGTTGAGAAAAAGCCATTGCTAATTTAGGCTTTATTACTGGTCATCATCAGGTCCATCCTTAGGCCTTGGAATACTCATCTTGACGTCTTTGGTTTAATGTTGAATCCTGGTCTACTTTCATTTTAGGTGCTTAGCATGAGCTTTTTCAGGGACCATGTTGGCCTAGGCTACTTTCAGGGTATGGCTTTGTCCAGGCAGTTTTTGTGTTAGAGTTAAGCCTGATTACATTGAAATTCTTGGACTGTCTGGTACCTTTTTCTCTTTACGATTGAAGCAGTGGATACTTTTGAGTCCAGGTTTGTCTGAAGCTACTTTGTAATTTGTAATTAGCCTTGGATTATGCTCAGCCATTCTGAAAAAAAATAACATGTGGATATTGATAGGGGACTGTATTACAGCCCTTCTCTACATCTCAGGTATATTCTGAGGAACATTGTCTCTTTCCAAGGGAAATGGGCACAGACACCGACACACAGCACAGAGTCCAGATGAAATGAACTACATGTTACACAAACAGAAAGGTGAAGTGGGGAGGAGACAGTGGTGCTTGGGAGAGTCCTTGCTGTTGCCTTGGTGACTGTGGCTATGGTAAAGATCACCCTGAGCTCATGTGGAAAATTGTTGCTTCTCAGTAAAGATACCAAAATAGAGTCCCAACAAGGTCTCTGCTGCCTTTCTTTCCTTCTGTGATCTACTCCCATGAAGGCATATCACAGGCAGCTAATATAATAGCAGAGGCTGGTCCTCCATTGATCTAAGGCTGCCTTGATAGGCACATGAGGTTTGGGCAGATCTTCATGGGGCCTCTTGTGCAGTGTGGGCATGGTGTCCTCTCCTGTATGTCATTCATGGCATGCACTATGAGGGTCTTCCTCTGGTCCTTGCTATGGAAACACTTCTCATAATGTCATTTGTCTTCTGACTTGAAAACCCTTGGAACAAGGAACCATGCCTTAGTGATCCCTTTCAAGAAAGCTCCTTGTCATGTCCACTCACTGACCTGCGATCAGGTCTTCCCACAAAGAAGGTCTGCACTGACTTACCAGAAATTGATTCCTGTTCACATTATTATTGTTGTCAATCACAGGCCACTTTTATAGAGTGAGCTGCCAACCTGTCAAGGGCACACATGTAACCATGACAATGATTCCTTATGGAAAGTCATAGAGGCAAGGCCTCACTCTGCTCAGGGAAGCACAAAGGTGGTCAAACTATGCAGATGTTTTTGGACTGCTAATTAAGGAAGGTGCCTGAAGGCCACAGTTATCATCATTGCTTGGGGACATCTTCCCATCCATTCATCCTCTCCTGTTACAGAAGTTCACTGCTGAGAAGAGGAAGGTCAGTGGGGATGGGGCAGACTCAGGCCATATGTACACAATTCACATACTGGTCTATCATTTTTGATGCTCAGTTTATCATCAAGATTCTCTTATCATGAGAATGGTATTGTGCCATCTGCAGTACCTGGGGATTGGGGAACAGAGCTGTTTGAAATTTGCCCTCCAGCCTGTCCCTTGCCCATCATTAAACACAACTTGAAGTGGGGTTGACCAGAAAGCAGAAAGCCATGAGGCTGTCCCTACCTCCTCTCATCATGGTAGTTGATGACTTCTGAGTCTGTCACTCACTGGATAGCAGTGTAACAGCAGTTCATCCTGTCCCATTTGGAAAGTGGAGTCCTAGGACAGGTGCTGACTCTGCCTCAGCTGTTGTCACCTTTTCTAGCAAATGCAAGTGGAGATTAGTAGTAGAAAACAATGGACATATCCCACTTTGAGCAAACCCCTTCCAGATCTCCCATTGTCCTTTGCCTTCATGCCTCTCTCCTTCCCTGAACATTTATCCCTCGAGGCTGTCTCAGATTTCCATCATTCCTTCCAACTTAGTCTCCTTAGTGTTGGGTTTCCTTTTTATTCTCTTCTACCATAGATCCTTTTTCTTGCCCTAACATGACAGTTGAAGGTTAGTGGGAAGGAGACATCATAGAAATCTGAGGAGTTAGTCAAGGTGTCACCGTGTTCCATTCCTCTATCTTATTAAGGATGGAAACATACACTTAAGAATTTTGGCATTAAAAAAGAAAGAAAATAAAAGTGAATTAACATGTTTTTCTACTGGTCCTCAATCAATAAAATCTCAGTTATTAGAGAAAAACTTTGGGAAGTTCTTCCTGTTTTTTCTGGATGAAGAGTAAGCATTGTGCTACCCTCAAAGCCAAATAGGATTCAGGGTGTGGCCTCAGTTAAACAAGCTATCTAATCACAGACCTTGAAATACTTTTCCTGTCTGCAGCAGCAGAATCTAGAAGAGGAGAAGTTATACAGTTGTCCATCAGAGATTCCTCTTTGCTGTCTCAGCCTGGAGGCCTGTGGTAACAGTTGCAGTAGGAACACCCCACCTGGAAGTCTTCCAGTTGACATCATTGTATCCTGGGAACCCACAATTTCCTGCTCTTTACCAAGTTCTGGATAGCCAGTAAGTGTTTTTAGACTTACTTGATGGTGGTGATTTACTATAATCTGAAAGTGCAGAGGAAGAGGAAGGAGAAACTGAAAACTTCCATGTGCTTAGTGTCAAATGGTATCTGAGGGACTTAACATGTGACATAGTTTGTAGATATCCATCTAAGAAAGATCCTGAATCATCTACACATTGTTAGTAACATCTAGACAACATCAGTGCTCTAGAAGCATGGAAATTCCATGCACAGAATGAAAAGCATGATCAAGCATGCCCCACCCCACTGTAAGAATGCCACCAGCCCATCGTAAAGAATGAGGGCACCATCATTGTGCCACAATACACACATGCTTGTTCCCACACAATACACACATACATGTGCCCATATTCATTCATTTAACAACCAGTATTTGTCTACACAATTACATGCACACAAACACACATACACAAACAGAAATGTACTTTGAAATTAAATTAGATGTACAATAAACTTTACAAGGTATTCAGCATCTGAGCTGCTTTATACCAGAGTCCATGCCCAAAGGATGGTCCAAAAGTGAAATTCTATTTTGAGTCCATTGTCCTCTGTAATTATGTTGGTACATACTGTCTTAGTTAGGGATTCTATTGCTGTGAAAGGACACAATGACCACAGCAACAATTATAAATGAAAACATTTAATCAGGTGGCTTACAGTTTCAGAGGTTTAGTTCATTATGATCATGGCAGGACATGGAGGCATGAAGGCAGACATGGTGCTTTAGAAGGAGAAGAATGTGGAGAAAAGCTTCAGCTTGATCCCACAGGCAACAAAAATTACTCTGAGACACTATATGCATGGCTTGAGCGTAAGAGATCTCAAAACCCTCCAGTACAATAACATACATCCTCCAACAAGACCATATTCTCTCCAACAAAGCGGCACCTCCTAATAATGCCACTCCCTATGAGCTTATGGGGCTTCTTACTTTCAAATTTAAAAACCTCCAAGATATCTTTAAAAGGCATAATAAAATAGATTATGGTGGTGCTAATAGAAAATGTTTTTGAGAGGAGAGCACTTTTTTTAAAAAAAGGAGAGTCTTATCATCTGCTTCTACCTATCTTAAGTTCCTTGTTAGAGACTCACAACAAAATAGAAATTAACAAGAGAAAAGCATGAACACTAACTGAGTAAAAATTTTCACAGCCCAAGTCTTCTTAAGAAAGTAAAGCCCTCAACAAGTGCTTAGACCTGAGTTTTTTTCAAGATATTGTCATTCAGAATTAATTGTTACTACATAGAATATCCTTTGCTTAAGAACTAATCCTTAAAGTAGTACTGAATGCATTGGCACCAGCAGTCACTTCCTAAATATAACACCAGTAACACAGACACTGAGAGCAACAATTAATAAATGAGACCTCTTGAAACTGAAAAGCTTTTGTAGGGCAAAGTTAAGGATCAATAAGACAAAATGAAAGCCTACAGAATTGGAAAAGAGCCTCACCAACTCTACATCTGACAAAGGGCTGATAGCCAGAATATATAAAGAACTCAAGAAACTAGACATCAAAACACCTAACAGTCCAATTAAAAAAATGGGCTACAGAGCTAAACAGAGAATTCTCAACAGAATAATCTCAAATGACTGAAAAACATTTAAGGAATTGCTCAACATCCTTAGTCATCAGGGAAATGAAAATCAAAACAACTCTGAGATACCATCTTACACATGTTAGAATAACTCAGATAAAAAACACTGAAGACAGCTTATGTTGCAGAGGATATGGAGCAAGGGGAACAATCCTCTACTGTTGGTGGGAATGCAAACTTGTACAGACACTTTGCAAATCAGTATGGTAGTTTCTCAGAAAATTGGGAATCAATCTTCCTCAAGACCCAGCTATACCACTCTTGGGCATATACCCAAGAAATGTTCAATCATACTACAAGGACACATGCTAAACTATGTTTATAGTAGCATTATTTGTAATAGCCAGAACCTGGAAACAACCTAGATGCCCCTCAACTGAAGAATGAATAAAGAAAATGTGGTACATAATCACAATGGAGTACTTCTCAGCAGAGAAAAACAATGACATCATGAGGTTTGTAGGTAAATGGATGGAACTAGAAAATTTCTTGAGTGAGGTAACCCAGACTCAGAAGGACAAACATGGTATGTACTCACTCATAAGTGGATACTAGATGTAAAGCAAATGATAAAGAGACTGCAACCCACAGCTCCAGGGAGGCTAGCTAGTAAGGAGGACCCTAGGAAGGACGCATGGATTGCACAATAATGGAGAAATGGATGAGATCTACATGAGCAAACTGGGGATGAGGGGTGCTAATGGAGGGCAAGGGATGGGGGATGAAAGCTTAGAGGAGTGGGAGGTTCGAGCTGGAAGGGGAACAGGGCAAGAGACCAAGGAAAGAGATACCATGATAAATGAAGACATCATGGGAATAGGGAGAAGCAGAGTGTTAGGGAGGTTCTGCAGAATCCACAAGGATTACTCCACTATAGACTACTGGCAATAGTTGAGAGTGCCTGAGTTGGCCTACTCTGAAGATTGGATGGCTGAATACCCTAAATATCATCATAGAACCTTCATCCAGTGACTGAAGGAAACAGATGTGGAAATTCATGGCCAGGTCCCAGGCATAGCTCCTGGAGTCCAATTGGTAAGAGAGAGGAGGGATTCTATGAGTAAGAGATATTGAGACCATGATTGGAAAAAGTACAGAGACAACTAGCCAAACTAATGGAAACCCATGAACTGTGAACCAATAGCTGAGGAGCTCCCATTTTACTGGACTAGAACCTCTGGATAAGCGAGACAGTTGTTTAGCCTGAACTGTTTCAGGGGCCCCCAAGGGATTGGGACCTGACCCTAGTTCATGAACCAGCTTTTTGGAGCCTAGTGCCTATGATGAGACACTTTGAGCAGCCTTGGTGCAGGGAGGAGGGGCTTGCACCTGTCTCAACTGAATGTAACGGGCTCTGCTGACTCCCCATGGGAGACTTGGCCTTGGAGGAGGTGGGAATAGGAGGTAGGTTGGGGGGTACTATGCGGGGGGGGGAGGAGGACAGGGAAATCTGTGGTTGGTATGTAAAATGAATAGAAAATCTCTTAATAAAAAAGAACTAATTCTTAAATGTGCATATTTTCATCACATAATATTAAATGAATATGCTAATTCATAATTTAAAAAGTCAGGTATTTTAAATGTACATTAATAGCAACATTTGGACTTAGTCTGTATCAAAGTACTTAATCATAAAGTATATAGTATTGATGCCCAGCAGCTGAGTGAACAACAGAGATGGGAGAACATGAACACAGCATCATCAGCTGCATCATCAGCTGCCATTCATCTGCACCTCACTGTCATGTGCCCTGGGGAGCCTCTATCCCTCAATCTCAGATCCCCGAGCACCCAGCCAGGCACCAGATTCATTTGGAGAGGTCCCTCTTGGATCCAACTTAATGAGCTTCCAGCCATCGGGGGAAGGATGAAAGAGGTATCTCTCACTCAAACTGTTATGAGAGCAGCTGTTACCCCTGTACAGGCCTACATGGTCCTAGAAATCTCTCATTGTCTGGTGTATGCCACCCCTAGCCAACCTTCCAAGCCTGAAAAAAAGAACAAAGTCAATGACATCAACGTCTCACTAGTGCCTAAAGTCTCAAAAGGAAAGGCAAGCAAACAGGAGTAGTCCATCCTCAAGGATCCCCACGACTTCAGCAAATGGTGGTCACCACAAGCTTCACAGACTCCTGCCAACAACTATCCCAAGTGACACCCAGCAGCCCCAGAGCACTCCTTAGTTTAGAAGTGGGGTAACATCCCAGGCACAGAGTGACCATGGAGCACATGGAGATGGTGAAAGGGCATCAATCCTGCTGTGGAGATCATCTTAAGAGGAATTACTGACCCTGAAGGCAGCTAGAGACCTGAACAAGGCTACCAAAGAAAGGGAGTCTTCCAAACACTCATCTGGTCTCATATCAGGCCTCTGTCCCCAAATTCTACAACGTGTAGGGACAGAGGTGCACATGGCCCCAAAACAGATGGGCCCTTACTCTAGATTTCATTATGGTCCTGATCCTTGGAGTGGGCTACAGCCTTCATGTCCACCAGAGTTCCTTCCCTACCACAAAATGATGCCTTTATATATCCACCCATATTTCCCAATACCCCTACCCGTCCCTCCTCAGGATCCTTCCCTGATATGCAACTCCTGGTAGGCCCAGTCATTTCACCCATGTGGCATGGCATTGAGCCATGTACATGCACCATGGCTCAGGGCTAGCACTGTGCCTCTTAGAGCATGTAGTAGACCTGAGATTTTATTCTAGAGTTGATGGAAAGTAGAATGTTATGAAACATGTGTCAAAATGAAAGCAATCGGAGTCAAGCAGATGAATGGCCAATAGTGTGGGCTTTTGGATCATGTCCTCTCTGTGTGTCTTCATTAGTCTTCAGATATGAGGCTGCACCTTTCCTCCATGGAGGGATATGTGGTGCTTCTGACCTGCTTGAGGAAATTGTTAGGAAGTCCTTTTTGGTTTTATGAGCAGTTTCAGGGGAGATCTGAATCCTTCCTCACATTCATACATCCACTCAAAGAACTTCCTATGTCAAGCCCCATGTTTTGAGATAGCATATTCTGAATGCCATCAAGTATGAAATAAAGCCAAAGGTCTGGGTATAATTAATGACTGTGTTCATATTTGATCCTGAAGTGCAACATTTATATAAATTGAAAGATGAATCTCAGTATATCATGTTCTGTGCATGTCATTTTGCTTCAACTTTTCAGTAATTCTTGTTTTAAGAATATCTAGAGATTGAAATATACAAGGTACTTCATCTAAGTGGAATGTTTTTTCACTAAGTCCTTGAAACTTTAGTATTCTAAAAAATGTAGTAACCACAAAGACTAATTAAGTTCTGAAGTGCCTTGCAAATTTTGATCCTTGTAAGAATGTTATATTGGGATAAGTATGTGATGATTGCTGTAACTGATTAAATGCTAAAACCTGAACTGTCCACAGGGGTGTGCAGAGCACTAATAACTAATAGCTTTAGACCTGAGAAATGCACAGGCCACATAGGACAGACTCTCAAAGGCAGAATGCCAAGAAGGAACATGGCATTTCAATGACTCACCCTGGAACCGTCCTTGATGAGAATTCCTACCTCTAGGGTGAGTTTTTATTAAGATTATCATTCATTTGAAACAAAATTCTGCACAAATTTTTCACAATGCACTTTAATATTAAATATTCTCTAAGTTTCAGAACCACAAGAAAACCCTCTAAGGCAGAAAGCCACGGGCTGATCATGGAAAGTACCAGGGAAGGGCCAATGAGATGCCTAGTTGGGTGAAAGAGCTCACTCCTCCTAATTTGTTCATTGACCTCCATATGAACAGAATGGCAAAATGGCATGGTGTGTATTGTATGTTCATTCTCTATCATATGTATGTATGTATGTATGTATGTATGTATGTATGTATGTATGTATGTTTGTATTTCCCCCTCTCTAAATAAGTAAATGGAAAGATGTTATTATTTTAAATTCTGATCAGTAGATTTCCATACACTCATCAGATGAAATAATTAATTTTTAAAATAATGAAAAAATTGATGCAGCTCACAACTGTGTGTAATGCCAGTTCCAGAGGATCCGACATCCTCACACAGTCATACATGAAGGCAAAACAACAATGCACATAAAATAGTGAATAAACAATTAAATTTTTGTAGTTGATAGTGGGGTCAGGAGCCCCACAAGCATCCCACAGAACTAACTAACTAACTCATAGTGACTCAGAGCCTGAACCACCAATCAGGGAACATGCATGGGACTGACCTAGGCCCTCTGCATATATTTTACAGTTGTATAACTTGGTCTTCTTGTGAGACTCCTAACAGTGGGAGCAAGGTTTGTCTCTATTGCCTACTTTTGGGACCCATTCCTCCTACTGAATTGCTACATCCAGCCTTAATAGAAGAGGTCATGCCTAGTCTCACCACAACTTGATATAACAAGGCAGGCAGATATCCATACGTTCCTGCCCATTTCTGAAGAGAAAAAAAGAGGAGGAATGGATGGGGAGCAGGAAGAGTGGAGGTGGGGGAAGGGCTGAGAGGAAAGGAAGGAGGTAAAATTTTGGTTAGGATGTAAAAACAAAAATAAACAAATAAATAAAAACATTCATTCCAAAAGAAGCGAGATATCAGTGGTTATCATATTTAAATATAAGATAATAAAAAAATGTCCCTCAATAGAAATTTTGCCACTTATTATACAAATTAAATTGCCACTTATTCTAACTTTATAATGTATTGGCAGTTGTACAGGTATGAGTAAATCATGTTAGGCATAATTTTGAGCTGGTCTAATACATAATGTGTTTGCCTTGTACTTGTAATAATTCTATCATGTTTAGGCATTATTATGACCTTGTTATTATTTTACATTTGGAAATTAATCTTGAAATAAAAAGATATAGACAGAACTCCCATCTAGACCAGAGGTGAGTGACTGGGGTCATAGCCAAGGAGTCCTGTCCCTAGGTCCCATCCCTGGGCTCCAGCCATTCACGGGAAAGACCCGCCCAAATCAGCCCCAGTTGCCCACCAGTAGACAGGGCTCCCGTGGGAAGGTTCCCCTTCTCCAAGACCCCCAGCAGACCCTACAATCTACATGCCCTGGCCCCACACCCATCCTCCCAAGACCCCTGACACCTCCTGAGACTTAGAGACCAGCTGTCAGCTCCCATCTGGCCCAGAGCTCCTACCTGGCCCAGAGAGCTCCCATCCAGCCCAGAGAGCTCCCATCTGACCCAGAGAGCTCCCATCTGATCCAGGGAGCTCTCATCTGGCCCAGAGAGCTGTCATCTAGCCCAGAGTGCTCCCATCTGGCCCAGAGAAAGAGAGAGCTCTCATTGGA
The DNA here is from genome assembly GCA_902168325.1 of Peromyscus nudipes. Taxonomy (NCBI): domain Eukaryota; kingdom Metazoa; phylum Chordata; class Mammalia; order Rodentia; family Cricetidae; genus Peromyscus; species Peromyscus nudipes. The sequence continues at coordinate 25,225 of CABHPH010148761.1, read as the reverse complement.
CAAAGAGACATCATTGGACCAAGAGTAAACTCAGGAGACAGGAAATCTGCAACTTCTCATTGGACCAAGAGAGGCTTCCTGAAATGCCAAATCTGTCAGCTCTGACTGGACCAAGAGCCCTGATAAGACCAAGAATGAATCCATGAGGAGATGGGCAGACATCAAGGCAGAGATACATACAACAACATAAAGAGCAGTACAACAACACCAGAACCTAGCCCTCCTCCAGCAGCAAGACCTGAATATCACAAAGTGGAAGAAGCAGAAGAAAGCAACCTTAAGAATAGCATCAAAGATGCTAGAAGCCTTTAAAGAAAGAAAATCAAAAATGAAATTGAGGAAAAGATGAACAAAAAAGTGGGGGAAATCAATAAAGAAAATGAAAAGTCAAACAAGAAATGGGAAGAACTCTTATTTAAAAAAAACTAGAGGAAAAGACAAATAAAGCAGAAGAAAATAATAAACCCCTTAAAGAAAACCATGAGAAAGCAATGAAACAGGTGAGGGATACAGTCCAAGACCTGAAAAGGGAAATACAAACAATGAAGAAGACACAAACAGAGGGAATGCTGGAAATAGAAAATCTGAGTAATCAAACAGGAAACACAGATGCAAGCATAACCAACAGAATACAAGAGATGGAAGAGAGGATCTCTGGTGTAGAGGATACAATAGAGGAAACGGATTTGTCAGTCAAAGAAAATACCAATGCCAAAAAAATTATAACACAAAATGTCCAAGAAATCTGGGACACCATGAAAAGACCAAACCTACGAATAATAAGGATAGAGGAAGGAGAAGAATACCAATTCAAAGGCACAGAAAATATATTCAACAAGATCATATCGGAAAATATTCCCAGCATAAAGAAGGAAATGCCTAGGAACATAAAAGAAGCCTATAGAACACCAAACAGACGAGACCCCCTCAAAAAAGTCCCCTTGTCACATAATAATTAAGCAACTAAACATACAGAATAAAGAAAGAATATGAAGAGCAGCAAAGAAATAGGCCAAGTGACATATAAAGGCAGACCCATCAGAATAACATCCGATTTCTCAATGGAGACTTTGAAAGCCAGAGGGACCTGGACAGATGTAATGCAGATGCTAAGAGACCATGGATGCCAGCCTAGATTAACATACCCAGCAAAACATTCAATCATCATAGTCGGAGGAAACAGGACATTCCAAGACATAGCCAGATTTAAACAATACTTATCCACAAACCCAGCCTTAGAGAAAGCACTAGAAGGAAAATTCCAACCTAAGGAAGTCAGATACACCCACGAAAACACAGGCAATAGATACCACCACAGCAAAGAAGAGAAGCACACACACGCTACCACCAAAAATTAACAGGAATGAACAATCACTGGTCATTAATATCCCTTAATATCAATGGACTTAATTCACCTATTAAAAGACACAGGCTAACAGAATGGATATGAAAGCAGGAACCATCTTTCTGCTGCATACAAGAAACACACCTCAAATTCAAAGATAGACACTACCTAAGAATAAAAAGCTAGGAAAGTCTTTCCAATCAAGTGGTCTTAAGAAGCAAACTGGTGTAGCCATCCTAATATCCAGCACAATAGACTTCAAACTAAAATCAATCAAAAGAGATCAAGAAGGGCATTACATACTCATTACAGGGAAGATCCACCAAGATGCACTTTCAATTCTGAACATTTATGCCCCAAACACAAGGGTACTCATATACGTAAATGCTGTGGGATGTTCTATATGTCAAATGTGTTGCTCTGATTGGTTAATAAATAAAACACTGATTGGGAGTAGCCAGGCAGGAAGTATAGGCGAAACAAACAGAGAAGAAAATTCTGGAAAGTGGAAGGCTTAGTCAGAGAGACACTGCCAGCTGCGGTGATGACAAGCACCATGTTAAGATACCAGTAAGCCATGAGCCATGTGACAAAGTATAGGTTAATAGAAATGGGTTAATTTAAGATATAAGAACTAGATAACAAGAAGCCTGAAGTCTCTGTGTGTTTACTTGGTTGGGTCTGAGCGGCTGTGGGACTCGCACGTAAGAGAGATTTGTCCTGACCGTGGGCCAGGCAAGACCAGAAAAACTCTAGCTACATGTAAAAAAACATTACTAAAGCTTAAAAAACATATAAAACCCCACACATGAATAGTGGGAGACTTCAACACCCCACTCTCACCACTGGACAGGTCTGCCAAATCAAAACTTAACAGAGAAATAAAGGACTTAACTGATGTTATGACTCAAATGGACTTAATCGATATCTACAGAACATTTTTCCATCCTAACAAAAAAGAATATACCTTCTTCTCAGCATCTCATGGAACCTTCTCTAAAATCAACCACATACTTGGCCACAAAGCAAATCACAACAGATATAAAAAAATTGGAATTACCTCCTGTGTTCTATCAGACCACCATGGTTTAAAGTTAGATTTCAACAACAACAAAAACTACAGAAAGCCTATAATATCATGGAAACTGAATAATGCTCAACTGAATCAACAGTGGGTCAAGGAACAAAGAAAGAAAGAAATTAGAGAGACTTCCTAGAGATCAATGAAAATGAATATACCACATACCCAAACTTATGGGACACTATGGCGAGAAAGAGGAGGGATTATATGAGCAAGAGATATTGAGACCATGATTGCAAAAAATCACAGGGACAAATAGCCAAAATAGTGGAAACATATGAACTATGAAGCAATAGCTGAGGAGCCCCCAACTCGATCAGGCCCTCTGGATAAGTGATACAGTCACTTAGCTTGAACTGTTTGGGAGGCCCCCAGGCAGTGGGACCAGGACCTGTCCTTAGTGCATGAGCTGGCTTTTTGGAGCCTGGGGCCTATGCTGGGACATTTTGCTCAGCCCGAATGAAGGGAGGAGGAGACTGGACCTTTCTTGACTGAATCTACTAGGCTGAGCTGAATCCCCAGGGGAGTCCTTGCCCTGGAGGATTTGGTAATGGAGAGTGGATTGGGGGGATGGGGGGAAGGGAGGACAGAGGAATCCGTGGCTGATATGTAAAATTAAATTAATTTATAAAATTAAAATAACAATAAAAAAGATATACTTGTGTGTCGAGTTGACAATGGGTACAGTTGTGATAGCTATTTTCAGTAGCCAAATTTAATATATCTGGAATTAACTAAAACCCAAAATTGAGGGACATGCCTGTGTGGTATTTTTGCTTAATTTGAAGAGAGAAGATCCACACGTAATCCTGATCTTTGCTTTAGGAATACATTCTTTAATCTGAATATTAAGGAGGAAAGAAACACTTTTAACTCAGATGTTTTGAGCCCCAAAACCTTACCTGAAATCTCAGCCAGGCCTTGTGCTGGAAATCCATATAAAGAAATGAAAGAAGGAAGCTTTTGCTCTTTAGCTGCTTGCTCTCACCTTGCTAATAAGTCCATTCCTTCACTGGTATTGGAGCCAACTTCTTTGTGATTCCAGATTATACTACTGATGGGCTGAGACTTCAAGCGTAGTGGACTAAGCAACTACTAGATTCTTGAACTTTGTCATCATAGCCAGCCAATGTTCAATTATCTGGACCACAGCCTCTAAGTCATTCTAAAAAACAGGCTCTTATATGTAGAAATTCATTCTATAAGTTGTGACCCCAAAGAACCCTAACCAATGCACCAAAGAGGTATATGACTTTTAGAGTAGTTTAGGCCTCACAACAGCCATATCTCAGTTATAAATTCACATGGTCACATTCCCTTAGCGTGTTTTTTAGGTGATGCTTTGATTCTGGCCTACTAGGTTTCTATAGCTTCTGGGCAAGAAAGTAAAATAACAGAAGTCTGCTATTTCTCAAATGGAACACACAGTTACTAATTAAATGAGTAATTATTTGAGATGGAGAAATTCTAGCTTACATGAGGAATGAAAAACCAGATGTCTTAGCTTCTGTGGGCCAAGACCTGCCCCACCACACACACACACACACAACCTGTCCACATGAAGATCAGAGGGGAGTAGGTCCTTTTTACCCCTGATGTTACAGCTCCAGTCTGGAGACTCACAGGAAAACTTCCTTTACACATCAAATCTCTGCCTCACTCTCAGTCTCAGAAGTCAGATCTATTCCAGAGGAGCTTCACCAGAGTAAATCAGTCTCTGGAAGAACTTTCTCAATATAATCTGAGATCTGCTGTGGTAAAAGAGCAGCTTCAACTACTTCTCTCCTTTTTTAGTTTTGCACAGAATCACTCTGCACCAGAGACATATGCCCCTAATGCAGGCTCCATCCACTCCACCTAGTCATGAGGTTCCTCCCATCATTGCTTATCAGACCATCAAGAGGGATTCCTCATCCTACCTCTACCCCCAGGAGGGTCTTCTCAATTTTGCATTTCATTATACAGGCTTAATAGGTGTTGTCAACCTAGAAGAGATCTAGCAAATCTGTTCCAATCTGACAGTGAGTGAGACTGGGGCAGGATCCTGAACCTATGAGAGCCCTGGATGGATGTGTGGAAGCCTAAGGCAATTAGCATGCCTGTCCCTACAGGTTCCAAGAAACTTCAGTCTTTGTTTGGGAGTGATCCAATCGAAATAATACAGCACACATGGCTTGGAAGACAAAGGTCAATTGCAGGGACTGTGGAGATGGCTCATCTATTAAGAGCATTTATTCCTGTCTCAGAAGACTCACAGGACAGCTAACAAACCTCTTTAACTTAAATTCCAGGTGGACTCTGCCCTCAACTGGCCTTTGTGGAAATTGCATGTATGTGGTGGCAAAACACCCATGAGTATAAACAAAAGCACCACAAAATATCCTAAATTGTCTTGCAGGAAATCAACTCTGCTGTTCACTTATCACTCATGTTATATTTCAAGAAAACCAGAGGCAGATTGCTTTTTACTTCCTGATTTCCCTTATACAAGTTTAATGAGTGTTCTCATTTCCTGAGAGGCCTAGAACAATATACTTGTGTTTCCCTTTAATTTGGTGTACATAAAGATTCCGTGAATATGTGTGTACAGTGTACAACATTTTATGGTAGCTAAATATACGACCTCAAGTATACAATATGTCTAATTTTTCTATTATGTAGTGGATATACATGAGGTAGGCTATACACCAACATCCAAGTCGCCATCCCCATGGGTAACCCTGAGGCTCATTTTTGGGAAATCCTTGTGCAGCCTGAGCTTCCTGGAACATACTGAGATACATCCAAGCCTGTGATTTCTGGGTTTACAGGAGTGTGAAACCTCATCTGACTAAAGAGACTTAAGAGTGAAAAGTTTGAAATTATTTTATTCATAAAATACATTCATTTTACTCAATGGGAGTTTTCAAAACATCAGTCATTATACACAGTATATAGCCTTAGTAAACTATTGAACCAATGACAAGAATAAAATTATAACAAAAATTAACACAACCTTAAATGAAAATGAAGAAAATCAAAAACCAAAGCATAAATATCCTAAGATATAAACCAAAAAAAAAATGAAGGAAATTTCAGTTTCCTTTGGAATTTCAATATGGAAGAGCAAATGATGTGAGAAACTGGAATATTCTCTGTAGTGAATTATCTTCAAAACACTTGCCCATGACATGGCGTCAGTTTCAGCACTGCATTAGAGAGAATCTCATGCTTTTGTTGTGGTCTTTCTGGATGGCAGTGTGACATTAACACCGTCTTCCTTGACAGAATTCCCATCACATATGGAGTCAGGGTTCTTAATAATTTGTGTTGTGTTCTCTGTATATTAGACTTGTTTCTGACACAAACTTTTCTCTAAGGATAGTGAGTCAAGAGATGTGGATTTGATTGTGCCTGCATCGCCTGATGGTAGGTTGATATTTGCCTCACTAGTGAGTTCACAGCTGAAAAGGGGTGGCATTTTCTGGTGAGGCCTGGAACCTGGCGTGTAGAATGTCATGCCTTCTAGGTGTCTTTGGCTTCTTGCAGCCTTCTCAGTCTCCTTAACAGGTGCTGTCAGGGAAAATCAGTAAAGAAAATATAATTCAGAAACAGTTTTGCTGTGCACATGGCAAGAAAATCAGGGCCTATCCATCCCTAGTAAACAAAAGTTAAGGAAGGAAACACACCCCTGAATTCCCTGGCTGCTGGGGATGGGGCTCAATGGTGGCTGACTTGTGTGAGACATAGTGTTTCTGCTTCAGCAGCTCCATCTGCAGGAGGCTCTCTTCTTGGGCTGTGGGGAGGTTTTCAAACCTAGGGGAGAAAGGCAGCTGGAGCACAAGCCTAGGGGGACCTGCCATGTCAGCTTTTGAGCCCCCTCCAGATCTACTCAGCTAGACAATCAAGCAGTACCTTTCAGCTGAGTTCATTCCCTGCTTCCCCCAGGTAAAAGGGTCAGAAAGCACCTGGGCAGGATTTTTTTCTCGACTTTTAAAAACTACTAGAAGTTGAACTGGAAAATACACATTGTGCTGGATTAGAAAAAACAGCATATTTCTCAAACAGTCTAAAGACATCATTTTGGAGAAGTATCAGTATGACAAGGTCTGAGGCACAGGTCAGGAGAGATGCAGCTGGCCTTGATTACCTAGATACCAGGTGAATGTAAACCTCCAGGAAAACTCTATGCCTGCCCTCTAGTGGAGCCTACACAGCAATGCAGAGTAGACTCTGTTTATTCCTACAGCCCAACCCCTGATTGGGATTAACTTGTTAACTCCTACTCTGTTTATGACAAGAGTAAATCTTCTCATGAGAAACTGATAAAGACTGAAGAGAGCCAGCAATCAGCAGTAGGCTGCTGTATGCAAATCTGCCAAGGGGTAGACACTTTATCTTTAAATGTGATGTTCCTGATGGAAAATAGAGTTACAGGAGGACACACTTTCCTTCATGATTGATGATCCCTCTAGGTTTCTGGCTATCGTGTGAATATTTGTGGGGCGATATAATGTTAGATTTGAGATACTCAGAGCATACTAGAGGTCTCACAAGGGAAGAAGTGGACATAATCCCCATAAGAAGAAGGAGAAAGCATATTGCTTCCAGGACAGAAGTTATGGTTGACTGAGCCAGCAATGACACTATAAGGTATTCTTTCCCTGGCTGTGCCTGGGAGCTTTGCCAGTTGAACAGACACTCAAAGAGGACAGATATCCAGGTACAGCGGACCCACTTGGATCCCCCTGCTTCTGGAAGCCTGGGCTCCTACTTCATCTGGGACACAGTGAAGTGATGCTGCAGCTTTACTGCCAAGTCCCTTTGCCGGGTGAGCAGCTTCTTCTGCTTCAGCAGGGACTGAAGATTTTCCTCAAGTCTTTGATGTTCCTGTTCATTAGAAGATTGTGTTTTTAGGAGAGGATTTCCTGCACCCCTGTACATATAGACACACACACACACACTTGAACACACATATACATGGATACACATACAAGCACACACATTGCATACATGTTTAGTTCCCTAGATAACACTGATGTAATATGAGATCACCGGGGATACTATGTGGAAGAAAGTGACCTTTCATTAACCCACAGCATCTCTATTCATATTCCAGGCCAGAGGCAGGAAAATGCAGGATGCTTTGAACACATGGATGTGGAGAAGATTGGGTGCTTTTACTCTGTTTTGATAGTTTTTCATTTAATTTTCACTTTATATGTGCAAGTGTTGCCTGCCTGTGTATCTGTATAACACATGCATGCCTGGTGATCTGGGAGAAGAATTCAGTATTCAGATAAGTCAATGTAATGCTTGCCTTGTAAACCTGTACACAGACAGGTGAACACCAGGGATCCTTTACCAGTAATCCAAGCTCTCCTAGCAAGTTCCCAGTCTGTGCATTGAAGGCTTAGTTCCCCAGCACAGGACCACTGGATGGCAATGGACCAGCCCCTTGCTCTCACTCAATGCTTCCCAGTGCCTCCAGGGAGGGCAGCTTCCTTCTAAAGAAGCTCTCTAAACCACAGGTTGTCTCAATTTAGGCCCAAAGCAAATATTCAGAAAACTATAAAATCTCTATATTAACCTTTCTTCCAAGTAAGATGACTGCGTCAGGAATTTCTTTGAGTAACAGAAGGTTGACTAACTCAGCGAAAGGATTGCATGTATTATTCCATGTTTAACTATATTCCATGGACCACATTGTATGTTTGCACTCATCAAAGATGGGAATCTGAATAGTTTCTAGTTGGGGTTGTTCTGATGAGTCCTGCTGTAACCCTGTTGTCCCATATCTCTATGGACACCTACTTTACATTCTGGAATCAATGGTCAACTTGGAGTCTGCATTCAACATTCTGAATAATTGTACATAGCTTCTCACAGGGCTGCACCATCTTACACTCCTACCAATATCTGAGAGCTCTCATTTCTCCCAACCCTCCATCAGGCCGATTTTCACTCAGTATGAAGAAGTTTGGAATAAAAGCAGTTTCTGAGTGCTGCAGACACAACATGGAGTGGGTGCTTTAGAGTATGGGGAGCCTAAGGGGTGCACTGAGACAGCCTCTCCTCACACCTCAGCATAGCTGTGGGACTTCTGCTGGGCTGAGATGCAGCCACAAGCACCTCTGCAGTTCACAATTTCTCAGAGAATAAAGTCCAGAACAAGCTCCAAGGACAAGGTTAGCTGAACCATAGTGAGGCAAAGATGAAAGGAAAATGGCAGCATGTGATGAGGAGAAGAACAAAACAGGATGCAGGGAAGTCATCAGTGGTCAGCCACCATTCACCCAGAGCAGAGAAGGACACAAACCCTCAGGCAGCCTTTCCTGCCCCTCAGTAGCCTCTTTCTCACCTTCATGTACCCCATTACTTTGTTTTCTCCAGAGGATTTCTTTGCAGATAAATAATTCTGCCTCTACAAATACCTGAAAAACTTTAGTTTGCATCAATTTTCTGTCTTTTGTTGTAGTTAGCTGTGTGGACATGCAGAGTGATGGGCAGCTCCATCAGTTCTTTGACTGATGCAAAGTGGTACTAACCAGATTAGGCACAGTACTTTCTCATTGAAGTTTGTCTCCATCATTCTTACAGATGTTTTATTGTTCCGTGAAAGAGTGAACATACACATAGATGCTCAAACACATGTCCCCATACCCACAAAGATACACAGAAGACAACATAGACACACAGACACACAGACTCACAGACACATAGACACAGACACAGACACACACACACACACACACACACACACCTTTCTTGAACCCAGAAGGGCAAGGGAGGAGGCTAGAATGTTGCAACTCCTTTTGTACTACTGGGAGAGGCTGTGGGTCCTCCCCGCTGTCTACAAGCCTCTTAGACACAGCTAGACTTTTCTGCACGGGCCTGAACTTATTTCCCCTCCTAGGGAGGTTTTTATCGCAGACTCACTGATTGTACAGATAAGTAACAACCTGTGCACAACTGAGTTTGACCACACAAGACCAAGTGCTGATGGAAAAGGGCTCGACATGAAGCCTCCCAATAGATCCAAGTTGACCCATCATAGTCTCCTCACCAAACCTACCCAGATTCTGACCCGGAAGACATTGATAGCACTTGAGAATAGAAGTCACCATTGTCATTACCCAACAACTTTTGACTGGATTATAGTCCATATTATATGAAAACAGCCCCAGTTAAGTCAGTAGGACACTACTTAGGTCAACCATAGCACTTACCTGAAATGCAGCACTCTATACAACTATGAGGTGGAGTCTTTCCTAAGACACAGCCATAAATATGATAGAGTGAGCATCAAAATATCAGGTTCCATGTTGTGTAGCCAGTAAGATAAAGCAGACAATTGATGGGATGTTACCTCTATGCCATGAAAGAAAAGAAGTCTACATTGAATTTTAAATAGCTCCATTTTTTTATTTTTGTTATTTATTACAAAATGCATTAGTTCCAAAGCAATAAAAAAAAGTGCAAAAACTAAGAGAAACCAATAAGTCAGTTCACTTTCTCATCAAATGAACCATTTAGAAATGAGATGAGACAGAAAAAGACAGGAAGCTCTTGTGTGAAGAGACAGGAGATCCAAAGATCCATGGCTATCCAACTTAGCCAGAAGAGAAATTTTTAGGGTCAGTGGGAGACCCGGGCTAAAGGGAATAAAGGAGAAAGCAACAAAGGACACTTGGTGTCATCATCTGGCCTTCCAACTAACCCACAAATGTAAGCATTCTCAGGTATGCATACCACACACACAACACACACACACACACACACACACACACACACACACACACCACTGTTATCTTAAGTGAACAGAACACAATGAAGAGGTGATCACAGTGAATGAGCATGACATTACCAGTTGAATTGAGACTCCTCACACTAGCTGTTTCAAGTGAGACCCACAGTTCTGCTTTCCATCATTTTGAGACTAAACATGCCTAGGGAAGCATGCTGTGCTTCTGCAGGCTATGTTGGTGCAGCTGGAGAAATTATTCTCTTAAAATCTCAAATCTGTCACCCTGACCCCTGTCTGTCATAAGCCCTTGCCACATCCCTGGTCACCCAGTCAGCTTCTGAGTGTAAGATCCAGGATGGGAGAACTTTCCATTGCCACTCAGAGCAAACAGTATTAACAAACTGTTAATTAATTTTCTGTCAGTGTGAACCAAGAGCTTGGCCCGGTAAAAAGAACACCATGGCAGTCTCGGCAGAAGAGGGTAAAATATGACACCCAAAAAGATGTCCACAAGACCCAGTCATTTGGCTTTTGTAGGGGACGTTCCTCCTTCCATGCTGTTTCTGCCTCTGATCTCATATGACACTGCCAAGCAAATGAGAACCAGACCCTTGAACTCCATCACTCAGATTTCTGTGCTACTCCCTGAGTGACTCCCAGTATAGCACCGCTCCTACCATATTGACTTGTAGGTGAGTGACATGTGATTAACTCATCTCCCTCAATGGACTGCAGCTTCTAGCAGAGCAGTAGGGTTTGCTTGCCAGTCATGCAGTGCCTTCCAAGAGGCTAACTCCCCAGAAAGACTTGTGAATGATCACAGAAATGAACTATTGGATGGGAAGGGTCAGGTGGATAAGTGAGTAGATGGTTACATGGGTGTGTGTATATGTATGTGTATGGTTAGACAGGTGGGCAGCTTACCCCCGCTGCTTCAACCTACCTGCTGCTGCTTTGCCCAGAGGTCATAGATCTTCTCATGGGCCTCCTCACAGAGCCTCCTCGCCTCCTCACAGGACTCTTGTAGTAAAATCTGCTCCCCCTGCAGCTTTCTGTTGTCCTCTTTCAACATGCTCACTTTTTCCTTCATCTGAGTCCATTCACTCAGGAGCTGACTGTAGAGGGTGCTGAATTATCACCAAAAATGATGAGCTCCACCTCCATCTCCCACTCCTGCTTCTTAATACCATCCTTCCTGCAAGATCCCTTGTCCCCATTCCCAACAGCCCTGAACTGGAACCCAGATTAGCCATGGCAGCATCACTCAGGTGCAGGTCAAAGCCAGAGAAGAGCCAAATTCCAGAAAAATTCAAACAACTTCTGAAGACCCTGACTCTGAAAAGGCTCCATGTACCTCTGAAAACTGGATCCCCTACTTCCCACACACACACCCTGGTGTTTCACTGTTCACAGTATTGAGAAAACATGAACAGGTAGAGGGAATCCATGCTCTGAGGGGGACAGAAGACCCTACAGGAATACATTTCATCTTTGTGTCCCATAGAAACCAGCTCTGTGAGCTCCTGCCAGAGCCACAGAAACCATTCCTGGTGCAAACCAGGTTTTCTGCCTGGAAGCTCCAGACGTTAACAGGAAAATGTTGGGAGGGGCCCTCAGACTCTTCACTCTTAGGTGAACACAGTCCAGGAGGCACAAGTCCAAGAGCTATAAGGCAGGCTGCTTGCTAAGAGGTAAACAGGCTCGAACCACAGCCCAACTTTGTTCAAAGGTGAAGAGGGGAGAAGCTGCTGTGGGATATCTTTCTGTATGCTGTGAATATGTGTTGTTCCCATTGGTTAATAAATACACTGCTTTAGCCTATGACAAGGCAGGATGTAGCCAGGCAGAAAAATGAAGGAGAGACAGAGAACAAAGTCAGATGTGGAGGAGATGCCAGCTGCCACCCAAGGAGAAACAATACAGCAGCCTGGCCATGCAGCAGCCATGTGGGGAAACATAGATTGATAGAAATGGGTTAATATAAGATGATAGAGCTAGCTAGCAAGAAACTTAAGCTATTGCCCATACAGTCTGTAAGTAATATAAGCCTCAGTGTGTTTATTTCGGACCATTTGGCTGCAGGAGGTGGGTGGGACATATTCCTCCTGACAGCTGGGTCAGGCAGGACTGGAAAAACTTCTGACTACCAGAAGCAGTCCTTACCAATTTCAGGGGCCCCATCTAAATTAGGCACTCACTGGTAGGAGTTGGTCTTCTCACTCAGCTCCTTGCTCTTGTACAAGGCCTCATAAATCTCCATGGGGAATTTCTTCACATCTGACATCTCCTTCTTATGCTGTGTTTTCAGCATCTCAAGCTCAGAATTCAGCCTGTGGTAGGGCATGGCCCCAGGAGAAAAGAACCCCATCATCACAGGCTTCAGGGACCACATGCATTAAGGTTCTGTTTTGTACTACCCTAGCCCACTGGATGTCACACCCTGAATTCTATGTACTGGACCTCCTGATGTGCATTAGACTTGCCTCCCTGTCCCAGGTCCAGGAAAGGCTGGGTGTCAATAGTAAAGGAGACAGGACTACATGAGCTACGTGAGTAGGCCTGGAGGGGTAGACTAGTTCTCTAAGAAGGTCTGAGGAGTCTATGCCACAGATACAGATCTATCTGAAATCTGCGATGATCTTCCCACTCTCTTGAGAACAGAGATTCTTTCTCCTTACAAGGATACCCAGAACTCATAATCAGTATAGCCATGGAGGTGGCACTACATGAGGATGGCTTTGTAAACTCCCAATGGGATTCCAACCAGGGACCAGGGAGAGCACAAAGGCTGAGAGCAGTGATGCTCAATGTGGGGCTCCCTGGACTCAGTACTTACATCACCAGAAATCTTAGAGACATGCGAATACTCAGGTCTACTATCAAACTCTGACTCACTCAATCTGGAAGGACACACACACACACACACACACACACACACACACGCACACACGCACGCACGCACACCCACATGCACGCACGCATGCGCTGTAAGGGAGCCTCTTAGACAGTACAGAACACACTCAGACACACAATCCTCAGCATAAGATATATTTTCCCAATGGGCAAGCATGGCGTTGGGAGCCTGCCTTTGGATCAGGCAAAGACAGATATCAAGCAGCAGGCTTTTTTCAACACTGGATTTTTAAGGAGAAAAGGTTAATCTGTGCTAGGGTGAGTTGTTGAGATCTGATTGGATAGGTTAGCCATTGTAGTCATATAATGAATTATGATTGTTGGACTTTGGTGTTTAGTTTCAAGAATGAGTCAGTGTCCACTAAAGGAATGGATGTTGGGGTCTAAATTTAGGAATGTAATCTAATGATTTATCAAGGGAGAGGGAAGTGAAGAGGGCAAAACCTGCCACTGCCATATTTGCAACGTTTGTGCCCCTTGGAGAGCACTTCACACACATAAACCCACACACAGTTAGGATGTCAAAGAAATGCAAATAGGGGCCATTGTCTCATAGTATAAGGAACAAGACCAGAGAGGAGCAGGGATGAACTCCAGGCATTCCAGACACACACATATGGACCAAGTACAACCAAAAGGCTGCTCCCATAGCAAAAAGCAAAAATAAATATCTAGTGAAATATAAACACTCAATTCAGAGCACCAAGCATCTCCTAAAAGCCAATGCCTATCAAGGCCTCTTGAAATGCATGTTGCGCTTACACCCTACTACCTTCTCTGTAGATTGTGATTCAGGCCACAAGCTCTGGTTTTCATTTGGAGGAATCAGAACAGCCTATGTCCTTTCTCAATCATACAGGCTTCAGTTCTGCCTCTCAGATGCACTCAGGACACATTAGGGTCAATATGGTTACCAGAGAAAAGGGCATGTTGAATACCTGTTGTTCAACTCGTTGTTATAAAGGGCCAGCAATTGAAGTAGTTCATTCCTCTCATTGGTCATCATCTGTAGCTGAAGGGTCAGTTTATCCACTTGGTTCAGCTGTTTCTCCTGCTCAGTGAGGAAGAAGGGTATGGATGATGCCTTCCTAATAGTCCCTGTAGGTACATAAACACAGTGAATTTGTACTGAGGAGTGGCATAGGGCCAAAAGAGATCATGTGGAGTCCCAAGAGGAGTCCTGAGGAAGAGGAAATGCATGGCCCCCCAGTGAAGCCCTCAAAAATCAGAGCAGATATCCTTAAACTGAGGACCATAAGCCATGTGTCTGTGTCTAATCTCTAAGGATAGATATATGCCTCAGGCCTTGCTTCAGCCACCCTGTCCCTGAAAGGCATAAGCAAGGCCAGCCATGTTGGTTTGGAATTGTCAGTCGATACCTGATGTGATGCAAGAAAGTCCTGGATTGCCTGGTGCTTTGCATCTCTCAGCCCTGATAACCTGTGTGCATGACTATAAGCAACTGAATGTCTCAGACCTGGGAACATGGATGGAAAGTTTCCCTTCCTGGTGTTTATATCAGATATCCATGAAATCTTCAGAAATCCACTGACAATAAAGTGCAGCAACATCCTACCCTGATAATTCATTAGTGGTTCTGGGCCTCCTTTAGCATTCTTTGCCAATCATAATGAACTGAAAAAGATCCCAGCACATCAGCTGCATCCCTGACATTTCCTAGCCCTCTGCCAACTAACGATCAGCAATCCTCCACTTTGGATCTGGGGGTCTCTTTAGGGACCCAGGTAAGCTGCATAGGCCCATTGCTTCAGATGATCACCGCTACTGAACCCATTAAGTGAAGGACCAATTCTGGCATCAACTGCTGCTTAGAAAACCAGGGCTTCCTCTGCCAATCAGTGTGCTCAGTCTTGCCAACATGTCCATTGGTGAACCAAGTAAGTACTTAATGAATGCCTCAAGGGCAGTTGGCATTGCCACAACACTGGTGATTTCACAAAAGATGCCAATGACTCTCCAGGATACAATAGAATTTCCAGAGAAGGGACTGTTAGGGTCACTGAAAATGTCCTCACCTATCTGATAACAAACTCTTCTCCAATTCACCAAAAGCCAAGCTGCCCTTTCCAGGAGCCTTCCCTGAGACACAGGGGATGGTTTTCAGCACCTCGTCATTCCAATCCAGTGATCTCACTGATTCATTAGAATCTAGTTCATTCTAATTCAATTGTTCATCGTGTGTGGAGGGCAAGACTTGTTGTCCAAACCCTGCCAAAGAATGGCTCCTCTCATCCTGAAGATTGCTACCTAATAACATGAGAAATAAAGGATGCTAAGAAATTAGCTCAGGATAATGGGGAAGGTAGATCAGTTCCACAAGGTGAATAAGCACATTAGAGAAGATCCACGGGGCAGTTACAATATATGGGGATGGTGGAGGACTATGTGGGTCCTGTCAGAACAATGATAAGTCACATGGGTAATGAAACTTTTGCCAAAAGCTTCAGCAGAATACATTCCATCCATCATGATGTTATCAAAGTTGTTATCAACCATTGAAAGGTTTGAGTGAAAATACCTAAGGACTGGTTATCAACAGGTGAGCCCTCTGATACCAAGAATAAATACTTACAGGAAGAGTGATGTTCCATACTATACTCAAGGTAGAGGAAAGATGACTGGCTAGTGAGAGGGCAGGAACTCAGAAACCTTAGGGATCACTGACATGCAGCAATACTTTGTGGCTCCTGCCCTGCTAGTGGGTTGTTATTTAAAATGTGAGAACCTCTAGCTCTGGCCAGGGGACTTTACTCTCCTTGTTATTAGTGAAACACACCTCAACACATCCAGTGTGGGTGAAGTGCAGGGCTGGTACTGAAACCTCTTTAGTCCTCTGTATGATCTGAGTATCTCATCTCTTAGATTAGATCTCCCCACAAATATTCCCATGGTAGCCAGAAACCTAGAGGGGATCATCAACCATGAAGGAAAGTGTGTCCTCCTGCAACTTTATTTTCCATCATGAAATTTATGTTTAGAAATAAGTGTCTACCCTTTGGCAGATTTGCAAGAGCAGCCTATTGCTGATTGCTGGCTCTCTGCAGTCTTTATCAGTTTCTCATGAGAAGATTTACTCTGGTCATAAACAGAGTAGGAGTTGACAAGTTAATCCCAAGCAAGATTCTGAGATGTTGGAATAATCAGAGCATACTCTGCATTTCTGCGTAGGCACCACTAGAGAGCAGGCATAGTTTTCTCCAGGAGTTTCACATTCACCTGGGATCTAATCAGGGCCAGCTACATCATTCCTGACCTGTGCCTCAGACCTTGTCATACTATTTCTCCAAAATGGTGTCTTTGGACAGTTGGAGAAATATGCTGTTTTTTCTAATCCAGCACAGTGTGTATTTTCCAGTTCAATGTCTAGTAGTTTTTGAAAGATGAGAAAAAAATCCTGCCCAGGACCTCTCTGACCCTTTTCCCTTGTTGAAGCAGTGAATGAACTCAGCTGAAAGGTACTGCTTGATTGTCTAGCTGAGCAGATCTGGTAGGGGCTCAAAAGATGACATGGCATGTACCCCTAGGCTTGTGCCCCAGCTGTCTTCCTCCCCTAGGTTTGAAAACCTCCAGCAGAAACTGAAGCAGACCACAGCCCAGGATGAGAGCCTCCTGCAAATGGAGCTGCTGAAGCAGAAACACTATGTCTCACGCAAGTCAGCCACCATTGAGCCCCTTCCCCAGCAGTCAGGGAACATGGGGTGTGTTTCCTCCCTTAACTTTTGTTTACTAGGGATGAATAGGCCATGATTTTCTTGTCATGTGCACAGCAAAACTGTTTCTGAAAAAAATATTTTCTTTGCTGATTTTCCCTGACAGCACCTGTTAAGAAGACTGAGAAGGCTGGAAGAAGCAAGAAACACCTTGAAGGCATGACATTCTACACTCCAGGTTCCAGGCATCCTCAGAAAATGCCACCTCTTTTCAGCTGTGAACTCACTAGTGAGGCAAATATCAACCTACCATTAGCTGATGCAGGCACAATCTGATCCACATCTGTTGACTCACTATTCTTGGAGAAAAGTTTGTGTCAGAAACAAGTCTAATATACAGAGAGCACAACACAAATTACTAAGAACCCTGACTCCTTATGTGATGGGAAATCTGACAAGGAAGATGGTGTTAATGTCATACTGCCATCCAGACAGACCACACCAAAAACATAAGATACTCTCTAGTGCAGTGCAGAAGCTGATGCCATGTCATGGGCAAGTGTTGCTGAAGATAATTTACTATAGAGAATAAGCCAGTTCCTTACTTCTTTTGCTCTTTCATAATGAAATTCCAAAGGAAACTGAAATTTCCTTTATTTTTTTGTTTTATATCTTGGGATATTTATTCTTTCCTTTTTGGTTTTCTTCATTTTTGTTTAAGGTTGGGTTAATTTTTGTTATTACTTTTCTTCTTGTGATTGTTTTAATAGTTTGCTAAGGCTATACACTGTATATAATGACTGCTGTTTTGAAAGCCCCCATTGAGTAAAATGAATGTATTTTTATGAATAAAATACATTTCAAACTTTCACTCTAGACTCTTCTTTAGTACATGAGGTTTCACACTCCTGTAAACCCAGAACTCACAGGCTTGGATGTATCTCAATAAGTTCCAGGAAGCTCTGGCTACACAAGGATTTCTGAGCCATAGGCCTCAGTGCTACACAGGGGGATGGCAACTTGGATGTTGGTGGTATAGCCTACCTCATGGATACCCACTACATAATAGAAAAATTAGACATATTGTATCCTTGAGGTCATGTATTTAGCTACCAGTAAAATGTGGCACACTGTACACACATGCTCACAAAGTCATCATGTAGACGAAATTAAAGGGAAATACAAGTATATTGTTCCAGGCCTCTCAGGAAATGAGAACATTCATTAAACTTGTATAAAGGAAATCAGGAAGTAAAAAGTAATCTGCCTCTGTTTTTTTTTTTAAATACAACATGACTAATAACTGAACAGCAGAGTTGATTTCCTGCAAGAGAATTTATGATATTTTGTTGTGCTTTTTATACTTATGGGTGTTTTACAACCACATACATGAAATTCCCATAGAGGCCAGGTGAGGACAGAGTCCACCTGGAATTTAAGTTAAAGAGGTTTGTTAGCTGTCCTGTGGGTCTTCCGAGACAGCAATAAATGCTGTTAATGGATGAGCCATCTCTCCAGTCCCTGCAATTGACCTTTGTCTTCCAAGCCATGTGAGCTCTATTAGGTGGACTGGATCACTCCCAAACAAAGACTGAAGTTTCTTGAAACTTCTGGTACAGGCAGTCTTAGGCTGCCATACATCCGTTCAGGGCTCTCATAGGTTCAGGATCCTGCCCCAGTCTCACTGACTGTCAAATTGGAACAGATTTGCTAGATCACTTCTAGGTTAACACCACCTATTAAGCCTGTCTGATGAAATGTAGAATTGAGAAGACCTTCCTGGAGGTAGAGGTAGGATGAGGAATCCCTCTTGTTGGTCCAGATAAGCAATGATGGAAAGAACCTCATGACTAGATGGAGTAGATGGAAACTGCCTCAGGGGCACATGTCTCTGGTGTAGAGTGATTCTGTGCAAAACTACAAAAGGAGAGAAGTGGTTGAAGCTGCCCTTTTACCACAGCAGATCTCAGATTATATTGAGAAATTTATTCCAGAGAATGATTTACTCTGGTGAAGCTCCTCTGGAATAGATCTGACTTCTGAGACTGAGAGTGAGGCAGAGATTTAATGTGTAAAGGAAGTTATCCTGTGAGTCCCCAGACTGGATCTGTCACATCTGGTGTTAAAAAGAACCTACTCTCCTCTGATCTTCGTGTGGGCAGGGTGTGTGTGTGTGTGTGCGCGTGCGTGCGTGTGCGCGCGCACGCGCGCGCACGCGCCAGGTACTGGCCCACAGAAGCAAAGGCATGTTGTTTTTCATTTCTCACTAAAGCTAGAATATCTCCATCTCATATAATTACTCATTTAATTAGTAGCTGTATGTTCCATTTGAGAAATTTCAGACTTGTGTTATTTTACTTCCTTACCCAGAAGCTATAGAAAACTTGTAGGCCAGCATCAAAGTATCACCTAAATAACAGGTTAAGGGAAGGTGACCATGTGGAATTTATAAATGAGATATGGCTGTTGTGAGGCCCAAACTTCTCTAAAAGTCATATACCTCTTTGATGCTTAGGTTAGGGTTCTTTGGGGTAACAACTTATTGAATGAATTTCTACATTTTACTAGAGGTTACATTTTAGAATGACTTACAGGCTGTAGTCCAGCTAATTGAACCTTGACTGGCTATGATGACAAAGTCTAAGAATCCAGTAGTTGCACAGTCCACTACGCCTGAAATCTCAGCCCATCAGTAGTATAGTCTGGAATCCCAAAGTAGTTGGCTCCAATGCCAGTGAAGGAATGGACTTGCTAGCAAGGTGAGAGCAAGCAGATTAAGAGCAAATGTGCCCTTCTTCCATTTCTGTATATGGGCTTCCGGCACAAGGTCTGGCTGAGATTACAGGTGGGGTTTTGGGGCTCCAGATATCGGAGTTAAAGGTGTTTTTTCCCTTATTAATATCCAGATTAAAGAATGTCTTCCTAATACAAACATTAGAATTACTCGTGGATCTTCTCTCCTAAAATTAAGGATAAATACCTCACAGGCATGCCCCACCAATTTTGAGTTTCAGTTAATTCCAGATGTATTAAATTTGGCAACCAAAAATAGCTATCACAACTGTATCCATTGACTACTTGATACACAATTATATCTTTTTGTTATTTTAATTTTATAATTGAATTTAATATTACATATCAGCCATGGATTCCCCTGTCCTCCCTTCTGCCACCCCACCCCACGCTTCCCCCAATTCACTCCCCATTCCCATATCTTCCAGGGCAATGAGTCCTCTAGGGATTCAGCTCAGCTTGTTAGATTCAGTTGAGGCAGGTCCAGTCCCCTCCTCCCTTCACTCAGGCTGAGCAAAGTGTCCCTGTATAGGCCCCAGGCTACAAAAAGCCAGCCCATGCACTAAGGCAGGTCCTGGTCCCTTTGCCTGGGGGTCTCCCAAACAGTTGACTGTTTCACTTATCCAGAGTGCCCGATCCCATTGGGGCTCCTCAGCCACTAATTCATAGTTCATGTGTTTCCACTAGTTTGGCTATTTATCCCTGTGCTTTTTCCAATCATGGTCTCAACATCTCTCACTCATACAATCCCTCCTCTTTCTTGCCAATTGGACTCCCAGAGCTCCACCTGGGGCCTGGCCATGCTTCCTTCAGTCATTGGATGAGAGTTCTACCAAAACAGTTAGGGTGTTTGGCTATCCGAGAACCAGAATAGGTCACTTTGGGCTTTCTCTCGACCAATGCCAGTAGTCTATTGTAGAGGTGTCTTTGTGGATTTCTGGGGACCTCTTTAGCACTTTGCTTTTTCCTATTCCCATGGGGTCTTCATCTATCACAGTCTCTCTTTCCTTGTTCTCCCTCCCTGTTTTTGATCCAGATGGGATCTCCCGTTCCCCAAGTTCTCTTTCTCCAAACCTTGGCCTTCATTTCCCTCCCTCATGTCCAGTTTGCTCATGTAGATCTCATCCATTTCTCTGTCATTGGGTGATCTCTGTGTCTTTCTTAGGGTCCTCTTTACTAGGTAGCCTCCCTGGAGTTGTAAGTAGCAGTCTACTCATCCTTTGCTTTACATCAAGTATCCACCTATGAATGATTACATACCATGTTTGTCTTTCTGAGTCTGGGTTCCATCACACAGGATGATTTTTTCTAGATCCATCCATTTGCCTGCAAATCTCATGATGTCATTTTTTTCTGCTGAGTAATACACCATTGTGTGTATGTACATCATTTTATTTATACATTCTTCAGTAGAAGGGCATCTAGGTTGTTTCCAGGTTCTGGCTATTACAAATAATGCTGCTATGAACATAGCTGAGCATGTGGTATGATTGAGCATTCCTTGGGTATATGCCAAAGAGTAGTATGCCTGGTTTTTGGAGAGATTGATTGCCAATTTTCTAAAACAGCAACATATTGATGTCCAAAGTGGCTGTCCAAGCTTGCATTCTCACCAACAGTGGAGGAGAGTTCCCCTTGCTCCACATCCTCTCCAGCATAAGCTGTCTTCAGTGTTTTTAATCTTAGCCATTATGATAGACGTAACGTGGTATCTCAAAGTCATTTTGATTTGCATCTCCCTGAAGACTAGGGATGTTGAACAATTCCTTAAATGCCTTTCAAACATTTGAGCTTCCTCTCTTGAGAATTCTCTGTTTAGCTCTGTAGCCCATTTCTCAATTGGACTGTTTGGCATTTTGATGTCTAATTTCTTGAGTTCTTTATATATCCTGGATATCAGTCCTCTCACAGATGTGGGGTTGGTGAAGATTTTTTCCCATTCTGTAGGCTGTCGCTTTGTCTTGTTGACTGTGTCCTTTGCTCTACGAAAGCCTCTCAGTTTAAAGAGGTCCCATTGATTGTTTCTCTCAGTGTCTATGCTACTGGTGTTATATTTAAGAAGAGATCTCCTATGCCAATGCGTTCAAAACTACTTGCTACTTTCTCTTCTATCATGTTCAGAATAACTCGATTTATGTTGAGGTCTTAGATCCATTCGAACTTAAGTTTTGTGCACAGTGAAAAATATGGATCTATTTGCAGCTTTGTACATGTCTACATTTGACATACATCCAGTTATGCCAGCACCATTTGTTGAAGATGCTTTCTTTTTTCCATTGTACAGTTTTGGCTTCTTTATCAAAAATTATATGGTCATAGGTGTACGGGTTAATGTCAGGATCTTCAATTCAATTCCATTGATAAACATGATTGTTTTTATACCAGTACCAATCTGTTTTTTATTACTGTAGCTCTATAGTAGAACTTGAGGTCAAGAATCATGATGCCTCCAGAGGTTGTTTTATTGTACAGGATTCTTTTGGCTATTCCGGGTTTTTTGTTTTTCCATATGGAGTTGAGTATTGTTCTTTCCAGGTCTGTGTAGAATTGTGTTGGTATTTTGATGGGGATTGCATTGAGTCTGTAGATTGCCTTTTGTAAGATTGCCATTTTTACTATGTTAATCCTGCCTATTCATGAGCATGGGAGATCTTTCCATTTCCTCACATCTTCTTCAATTTCTTTTTTCAGGGACCTAAAGTTCTTGTCATATAGGTCCTTCACTTGCTTAGTTAGTTACCCCAAGGTATTTTATATCATTTGTGGATATTGTAAAGGGTGGTGGATCTCTGATTTTTTCCTCAGCCTGTTTGTCAATTGTATATAGGAGGGCTAACGATTTTTTGAGTTAATCTTGTATCCTGCTACATTGATGAAGGTGTTTATAAGCTGTATGAGTTCCTTGGTTGAATTTTTAGGGTCACTCATGTATACTACCATGTCATCTGCAAATAGGGAAAGCTGGATTACTTCCTTTCCAATTTGTATCCCCTTGATCTCCTTATGTTCTCTTATTGTTCTGGATACAACTTCCAGTACTATATTGAATAAGTATGGGGAGAATGGACAGCCTTGCCTTGTTCCTGATTTTACTGGAATCGCTTTGAGTTTAATTTTATGTTGATATTGGCTTGCTGAAAATTGCCTTTTTTTTAGGTATGTTTCATGTATTCCCGATCTTTCCAAGACCTTTTTCATGAAGGGGTGATGGATTTTGTCAAATGCCTTTTCAGCATCCATTGAGATGATCATTTGTTTTTTTTCTTTCAGTCTGTTTATATGGTGTACTACTTTGACAGACTTTCATATGTTGAACCACCCTTGCATGCCTGGGATGAAGACTACTTGAACATGGTGGATAATTGTTTTAATGTTTTCTTGGACTCTGTTTGGCAGTATTTTATTGAGTATTTTTGCATCGATGTTCATGAGGGAGATTGCTGTGTAGTTCTCTTTCTTTCTTGCACCTGTGTTTGGCTTGGGAATCAGGGTAATTGTAGCCTCATAGAAGGAGTTTGGTAATGTTCCTTTTGCTTCTATTGTGTCAAACAATGTAAAGATTATTGGTATTAATTCTTCTCTGAAGATATGGTGGAATTCTGCCCTGAAACCATCTGGTCCTGGGCTGGTTTTTGTTGGGAGAGTTTTCATGACTGATTCTATTTCCTTTGGGATTATTGGACCATTTAAATAGTGTATCTGATCTTGATTTAACTTAGGTAAGTGGTACCTATCTATGTAGACAATTATCCATTTCTTTTAGATTTTCCACTTTTGTGGAGTAGAGGTTTCTCAAGTATGACCTGATGATTTTCAGGATTTCCTCAGTGTTAGTTGTTATGTCTACCCTTTCATTTCTGATTTTGTTGATTTGGATGCTCTCTCTCTGCTTTCTGGTTAGTTTAGATAAGGGCTTGTCTATCTTGTTAATTTTCTCAAAGAACCAACTCTTTCATTACTTCTTTTATTGTTCCGTTTCTTTCTATTTTCTTGATTTCAGCTCTCAATTTGATTATTTTCTGGCATCTATTCTTCTTCAATGACTTTGCTTCTTCTTGTTCTAGAGCTTTCAGGTGTACTGTTAAGTCACTAGTGTGAGATTTCTCCAACTTTATTATGTGGGCATTTAATGCTATGAATTTCCCTTCTATCACTGCTTTCATAGTGTCCCATAAGTTTGGGTATGTGGTTAGTAAATTTCATTGATCTTTAGGGGAAGTCTTTCTTCCTTGACCCAATGATTCAGTTGCGCATGCAATTGTAGGCGTTCTGTAGTTTTTGTTGTTGTTGAAATCTAACTTTAAACCACGGTGGGTTGATAGAACACAGGAGGTTATTCCAATTTTTTTGTATCTGTTGAGATGTGCTTTGTGGCCAAGTATGTGATCGATTTTAGAGAAGGTTCCATGGGGTGCTTAGAAGAAGTTATATTCTTTCATGTTAGGATGAAATGTTCTGTGGACATCGATTAAGTCCATTTGAGTCATAACATCAGTTAAGTCCTTTATTTCTCTACTACGTTTTGATTTGGCAGAACAGTCCTGTGGTGAGAGTGGGGTGTTGAAATATCCCCCTATATATGTGTCGGGTTTTATATGTGATTTAAGCTTTAGTAATGATTCTTTTACATTTGTGGGTGCCCTTGTGTTTGGGACATAAATGTTCAGAAATGAAACTTCATCTTGGTGGATCTTTCCTGTGATGAGTATGTAATGCCCTTCTTGATCTCTCTTCATTAATTTTAGTTTGAAGTCTATTTTGCTGGATATTAGGATGGCTACACCTACTTGCTTCTTAAGACCATTTGATGGGAAAGACTTTTCCCAGCCTTTTATTCTTATATAGCGTCTATCTTTGAATTTGAGGTGATTCTTATATGCAGCAGAACGATGGGTCCTGCTTTTGTATCCATTCTGTTAGCCTGTGTCTTTTTTTATGTGAATTAAGTCCACTGATATTAAGAAATATTAATGACCAGTGCTTGTTCCTGTTATTTTTTGGTGGTAGTGTGTGTTCTTCTTTTCTTTGGGTTTTACTGCTGTGGTGTTATCTATTGCCTGTGTTTTCGTGTTTTTCTCTCCAGTTTTATAATTGCAAGCCTGCAAAGTTGGCTGTGTCATACAAAGACTTTATCACATTGATTGCATGGATAGTTTCTCTCCAGTATGTGTTTTTCCATGTACTTGAAGATAACTGTCTTCTGAAAAGACGTTACCACACTGATTACATTCATAGCATTTCTCTCCAGCATGTGTTCTTTTATGACTTTAAAGGTAACTGTGATATAAAAAAAGCTTTACAACACTCATTACATTCATAGTTTCTCTCCCGTATGTGTTCTGTTATGACTTTGAAGATCATTGTGACATAAAATGGCTTTGCCCCAGATTACATTCATAGGGTTTCACTGCAGTATGTGTTTTTATGCTCTTGAAAATAACTCTGACATGAAAAGGCTTTGCAACACTGAGTACATTCTTAGGGTTTCTCTCCAGTATGTGTTCTTTTGTGCCTTTGAAGATAACTCTGACATGAAAAGGCTTTACCACACTGATTACATTCATAGGGTTTCTCTCCAGTATGTGTTCTTTCATGACTGTGAAGATAACTCTGACGTGAAAAGGCTTTACCACACTGATTACATTCATAGGGTTTCTCTCCAGTATGTGATCTTTTGTGCCTTTGAAGATCACTGT
>CABHPH010148760.1:42371-75461 GCA_902168325.1 Peromyscus nudipes | reverse complement strand
CTCTCTCTCTCTCTCTCTCTCTCTCTCTCTCTCTCTCTCTCCCTCTCCCTCTCCCTCTCCCTCTCCCTCTCTTCCTCTCCCTCTCTCCCTCTCCCTCTCCCTCCTTCCCCTCCCCCTCTCCCCCTCCCTCTCTGTCTGTCTGCCTGTGGATTAGGATGTGGAATTCAGCTACTGCTCCAGCTCCATGCTGGCCTTTGCCACATGCTCCTCCCATGATGGTCATACACTAACCCTCTGAAACTATAAGCGTCCCCAGTTAAATGCTTCCTTTTATAAGAGTTGCCTTGGTCATGGTGTCTCTTCACAGTAATAGAATAGTGACGAAGACATCGGCCATTTGTCCCTCTTAGGAGGGCTTCTACAGCCTGGGGAGCTGAGAAAGTCAGGTTCTGGCCGGGATGAGCTTCCCCTACTTGTATATTGGTTGCAGCTATGGCATGCAAACAAGATGGCCAACCAGCAGCCACCATGTCCAGACTCTTGGACAGATATGTTACAGGCCTTGACTAGGATCTGAAACAAAAAGGTGGAACGGTTTAGTGACATCTGGTAGCGAAAGCTGGTGGTGACAGAGCGCAGAGGTGGATAGAATGGGGTAGGACGGGACAGAGGACCCTGAGGTGAGGGGTTGGGGTGGGGCTGGGGGTGGGGATGAATCTGGAAGAGGTAGGGGAGGTGGGGATGGGGGAAGACAAGTGTAGACGGGAGCCTAGTAGAGAACCTTGAACTCCTAAGGCAGCAGGACGGGTGGCTGGAGGATGGTGACAGGCAGCCTAGCCGCATTGGACTCCCTGTTGATGGTGCAGTCGCCAGCTGCCCACCTCCGCCTTCCGACACCTGGTAGTGCCACCGCCACCCGGCCCAGGACCTTCTCAGATCTGAGAGGAGCACCCCCGCCCCACCCCCAGCTCCCTAGCTTCCACAGGTCCTCTGCCCTCCTAGCACGAACTGGAGTTGCGGCACCCAGGATGGGGTTGGGCCAGCGCCTATGGCTGGCACAGCCTACCCAGTCCTTGCCAGGCCAAGCAGGCCTGGACTGGGGTTTGTCAATGGCCGGGAACGACTCCCTGCTGCGGAGCCCTGGGCCAGGGGTGTGTGGCTCCAGGACTAGATGGTTTGACTAGACATTTCCGGTTCTGGAGAGAAAAGGAGACATTCTTTGCAAACAAAAAATACAAACAGCTAAAACCGGCAGAGGTTGCCACCTACTGGCAGAATCCGGAAAAACAGCAGAATTTCAATCTATCAATCAGTCAGTCAGCTCCCTTTTGGGGGGGCAAACCAAACAGAAACACCACCGGCAAAAGCAAGAAATCAATTAAACACCTCCCTGGACCAAACTTGCCTGACGCACATTCAGTCACTCACACCCAAATAAATTGCGGGCCATTCGTTCAAGCAAAACGGAAACATCTTTCACGAGAGGCAAAGAGAGGATACAGGGTCCCCCACTATTGGCATCCTAACTTAGTGTGGAGGACTGGGGAGAAGTTCTCATCAGAAATTTTCTTCCTAAACCAGGAAAAGGGATTTGACTATTGACCCCTTTTATCCAGAAGAAGGAGGGGAAGAGACTTTCCTTTGGGGCCTACCCCACTTATCCAGAAGGCTCCCGTGGGGCTCATCTTCTTCAACCAGAACCATAACTGGATTCAGCGTACAGACCCACCTCCTAGGAGTGTCAGAAGGACTCTGTCTTGGTGCTGGGAACACAACAGTCACCCCAGACCTTTCCAGACTCAATGAGAGGAGTTGGGCCCTGGAACATGTGTCAGGAGGCATCTCCCCTATAACCTCTCCCTGGCAGGATAGGAATGAGGCTGAGTCTCACAGAGCATAGAGATCTCATTAGGGCCTCCAATGCAATGATCCACTCAAGATGGTGTCTGACAACCACACCGATTAAGACAATTTAAAAAATTTTAAGTCGTTTTTACTGATGGCCAGACCAAGAGGGGCTTGAGCCTTTGAAAAGTCTCTTGGTGTCTAAATTCAGGGATACAGATTTGAAAGCAAAAATCGCTAAGATATATCAGAGTTAGGTGAAGGTCAGAGTAACCTTGAAACGTTCATTTCCGGCAGAGCATAGTCATTATTTTAGACACCACTTGCCAGTTATTTTGGTTAATATGTCTGGGCCATGGAAATGTCAAAGCAGACGTGACTGTGGTGGGGAAGGTGGTAGAGAGGCTGAGAACTGTCTAAGCAAACACAAAATCGAACCAGAACAGGATGACATTACCGTAGTCGTTTCAAAGTCACCCTCTTCCTTCTAGTGAAGGCAGGTGCTTCCTTCACCAGCAGTGAGAAGGTCTAAGGCCCTGAGAGTCCAGAGAACCACTGCAGTGGAAGTCTCGTTGTTCCTGGGGCTTTTCTAGTCTCTGTATTGTCAAAGTACTATCCCTAGGAAATTGTTGAGATGTGTGGATGGAGGTATTCCCAAGTGAAGACCCACATGGTAGGTCTCAGAGCAATAAAGCGAGGGCTAAGAGGAAATCTTGGAGGTGGTTAAAGAGAGTGAGCTGTCCGTCACAATACAGGAACATAGCAGTTTCAACCAGAGTTCAGGCTAGAACCTCTTGTCCAGGAAGAGTGCTGAGCAGATTTTGGAGGTCAGTGAAAGCGGTGCCTGTCAGATGGATGTACTGTGTTTCCTGCCCATGTCTCTCTTCTCTCCCATCCTTCCTTCCCCTCTTGCTTTATTTCTCTATTATTGAGTATCCCGAGATGAGGAATCTGGGGACCCATATAGCCACTGTTTTATAGCTTTATTTGAATGTCAGAGGCTGGTTAGGTCGTGAGTTGAGTAGTGTGCTATGGGATATCTTTCTGTATGTTGTGAACATGTGTGGCTACCATTGGATAATAAATAAAGCTGTTTTGGCCTATGGCAAGAAAGCTTACAGCCAGGTGGGAAATCCAAGCAGAGATACAGAGAGAAGAAGGGCGGAGTCGAGATAGATGCCAGCTGCCACTGAAGGAGCAACAAGATGCCAGCAGACCGGTAATGCCACGGCCATGTGGCAACATATAGATTAATAGGAATGGGTTAATCTAAGATGAAAGAGTTAGCTAGCCAGAAGCTGAAGTCATAGGCCATACAGTTTGTAATTAATGTAAGCCTCTGAGTGATTATTTTATAAGTGGCTGTCACAAGACAGAACAGAGGAATTGTCACAGGGTCCTGGAAAAGGTGAGGCATGGTCCCACGCTGTTCTTCCACCTGGAGACTGTCCTAGCATTCAAGTCCCATGAGGGAGTGAAGAGAGCTGGCCTACATGTGTCTCGGGTCTTAAGGGTAGCCCTGAGCCATGCCCCAGGGACAGGTACTTAGGGCAGTTACCTGCTGCATCTCTAGGGGTAACTTCAAGGTCGTAGACAGAACAGCTATCCACTACAGTGGTGGGAATAATTCCCCTCTCAGGCATTCTAGGTCTACATTCTTAAATTTTCAGAAAACCTTACTTAGCTGCTCACCGAGAAACACAGGGTTTTCTCCACCTCATTTGGGTCATTGCCAGTCTTTGCAAAATTTGCTGCTTTGGTAACATATTGTTTCACTTCTTACTGCAACACTCAATCATAATTGGCACCTATGTTCCCATTGATTGTCCTTATTGACTGACCTGATAGTTGCAGTTGGGATTAGCCTCAGGAAATGCTGTTGCTCCATTAGAAAACTGGGTTAATGACTTGCTATTGATATGCCTACACTTGTCCAGCATCCAGGATATGGGATGTCTCATCTGCATTTCAGCAGTGTGGAAATATGACCGAGAGGTCCTTTGTGTACACTCAGACGTCAGAATCATATAACAAAATCCCTGTAAGAATTTTGTAGACCAATATTTCTATAGCGTATCTCAAATCTCTCACTGAGAAGGGGAAATGTGCCAGATGTGACTACAGCCCTGAAGAGTCTGAGGTAGGATTAGGATGAGATTGTGGCCAGCCTGGACCACATGGCAAGGCAATGAACTCTCATTTTTTTTCCCCCATGAAGGAGTGCCTCTCTCTCCAGGGAGCACTAGGTAGAAAAAGGCATAAGGGGGGAGGAGTTGTGGAGGGAGAGGTCATTGGCAGAAGGCTTCTTGGACATCTTAGTTAGGATTCCTTTGCTGTGATAAAACACCATCACACCTGGCCTATACTAACTTTTTAAAAGTCAGCATACTCTTTGAGTTAAAAGATGTCTTAAAATGCTTGATATTTTAATGAAAGTGTTGAAGTCCAGAAAAGCTATTGATATTTCCAAAACATCCCTTTGTTTTATCTGCATAAGACAACCCTACTTACCATGTATTTCCTCCTTTCTTGCTATAACTTGTCTCTGTCACTCAGAAACTCTTTTAGTGTGAGATGGTATATAACACACTGATCCTCTGGATGTTTCCTTTTTAGTGTCTCTCAGTCTGTTTGTTTCTCTCTGTTTGATAGGATCTTTTAATATCACCCAAGCTGGTCTTGAACTCTGAATCCTGCTATCTCTGTCTGGGATTATAGTTATCTACCTCTATAACCAGCTGTTGAGTTCTCTCTCTCTCTCTCTCTCTCTCTCTCTCTCCTTTTTGTATATATTATGTATGCACGGAACACATGTGCAGGTATGTGCCCCCATGTGCATGCAAA
The DNA here is from genome assembly GCA_902168325.1 of Peromyscus nudipes. NCBI lineage: Eukaryota > Metazoa > Chordata > Mammalia > Rodentia > Cricetidae > Peromyscus > Peromyscus nudipes. The sequence goes on along the minus strand of CABHPH010148760.1, from coordinate 70,832 downwards.
CAGAAGCCATAGAATGTTGGAAACTGTGATTCACCTTTCTTTCCTTCCTTCCTTCCTTCCTTCCTTCCTTCCTTCCTTCCTTCCTTCCTTCCTTCCTCCCTCCCTCCCTTCCTCCCTCCCTCCCTCTCTCCCTCCCTTCTTTCCCTCCCTCCCTTCTTTCCTTCCCTCCCTTCTTTCTCTCCCTCCTTTCTTCCTTCCTTCCTTTCTTTCTTTCTTTCTTTCTTTCTTTCTTTCTTTCTTTCTTTCTTTCTTTCTTTCATTCTTTCTTTTTTCTTTCATCAGAGTCTCTCACTGAACTGAAGCTTACCATTCTGGCTAGGTTGACTGGCCCGAGAGTTCCTGTGAACTGTTTATCTCCGTTCTTAACTCTGGGGTTACTGTAGCATAGTTATGCTAAGCCGTCAAGGCAGATGCTGGGGATTTGAACTCATGCCCTCTGATTTTCACAGCAATGGTTCTTATCTGCTGAGATGTCTTCCAAGTCCCAAGTCAGATTTCTTTATGACAATTTTGTTTTTCTCTTGTCAGCACTTTTTAAAATCAGTTTGATCTCCAGGCTCTGACTGCTGAAACTAGAACAGTAGAAGGAAAAAGATTGCTCCCCAGCACTTTAACGTAGACAACTTTGAACAGGCAGGTAGCTCTTGTTTCAGCAGGCTCAACTAAGGACAGGCCTAACTGAGTCTCATCTCTTCTTGATACAAATACGTTTACATTTTCTTAGTGTTAAGAACTGAGTTGCGTGTCTTCAAAATTCCTATGTTGAAGGCCTAACTCCCAGTATCTCAGAATGTGACTGCATCAGAGGTGTGCTTGAGAGAGTTAAGTTAAAATGAGGTCTTTAGGTTAGTTTTTCCAAGTATAGTATCATGCATTGCAACATTTTATATTTATACATATTTATAATTATTGCATCTATAATATCAAATGCATAAATGCACATGCATAAACTTCCTTGATTAAGCCATTATAACTATTACAAGCATTCCTTTTGTAACCCTTGTAACACCTGTTAGCTTGTAACACCTGTAGCTTGCTTGGAGGAAACCAGTGTTTCCACTCTGCCCTTCATGAATGCCAGGCCGAAAGGCAGGTCTTGTTCCAGTTCAGGTCCTCATGACTATGGTTGTCCATTCTCTTCAAGCCAATAGTTTGTAAACAGGTGGCTTTCTTGTTAGTGAATTATGGCACAAAGGGATTAGGACTATCCCACCATCTGTTACATCCTACCTATCCGATCTATTACATTGGCAGCATTCTACATGGAACTTACATGAATAAGTGGAGTCTCCCAAAGTTTGTAAAAGGATCAGAGATATGGAAAACCTTTTCTTTTTCTTTCTTTTTTTTTTTAAGGCAGGGTTTCTCTGTGTAGCTTTGCGCCTTTCCTGGAACTCGCTTTGGAGACCAGTCTGGCCTCGAACTCACAGAGATCCGCCTGCCTCTGCCTCCCGAGTGCTGGGATTAAAGGCGTGCACCACCACCGCCCAGCTGTTTTTTTTTTGACCTAAGACGTAAACTCTGGGTTAAGTCCTTAGATGCTCTTTGAATATTGTATATGGGCTTAGTTCAGGAATCAAATTCAGCTTCAGGTACTTAACTGCCTGAACCACTGACTAAAAAATTTAAATACAAGTATCTGTTCCCTTGAGCATCTGGCCCTAGCCTTAGGCTCACCGATGAATCCCTATGAAGCCCTGTCCTCCATCACCACCTTGCAGCTCAAGGATTAACAGTTGGCCCAATATCCCCTTTCTTTGTATGTGGGAGCAAATAAGTCATAAGTTAGGGAATAAATCAGGATATTGTTTGGGTAAAACAAAACTTGCAGAAAGCAGTTTGTCTGACTGTAAAATACTTCTTCTTGATATGCCAGGGTGAACTATTTACGTTTGAAAAAAAAAAAGATAAAGGGTGTTCAGTTTTGCTCAGGTAGCCTTTTCTCTCAAATTCACGTCTATAGTTCTATTTCCAGGAAAAAACTTGTCTGAAGTGAAACAGTGCATCTGCTCCTGAATGGAGGCGTGTGAATGCATGTGGGCACAAAGCCCAGCTGTGCGAAGGTGCGGCTTTTCTTCTCGTGTGTGTCGGGAAACTTACCATGTCTTTTCAGTTTGGTTGGTTATTTCTTCAAGCAGGTTGAGGAGTCAGAAGCGTTCAGCTTTCCACATCTGCTTTTCTTCCTGTTGCTTCAGGGGCTACTCTCTACTCCAGATGTTTAAACTAGTGTGTGTGTGTGTGTGTGTGTGTGTGTGTGTGTGTGTGTGTGTGTCTGTGTGTGTGTGTGTGTGTGTTTCTGTATCCTGGTTTTTCCTTTGCTGGCATCTGCTCTTGGTGATGCACAACCTTGGTGGGAGGACTCTCTGAGGTGACTCTGTAATAGACATTCAGAAGAGAAGAATGAATGTTCTGTTCGCTTTACCCAGGCAAGGTCAGGATGCCAATCTGGTTTTCATTGACTACTTGAATATCTTTTTTCATTTAATCGGTCTCACTGTAAGAACAATGCTTTCAAAGGTGCATACACACTATGCGATATCCCTTTGAGAAACTCCCAGTAACCCAAAAATGTCACCATTTTTGTGAGACTTTCAATCATTGGGGGGCCACTTGATCTATGTGTGGTATTATGGGAATTCTGTCACCGGTCCACTACCCAACTGAAAGGAGCCTTTTGGTTCAAGAGGCAGAGTTTTCACTGGGGATGGACGTGACAGAAAGAAAATGCAGAGCGGAGAGGTGTGCTGGTCCTTTCCAACATGGAAAGAGCATCAAGAGTGAGCAGCAGCAGCTGGTGACTGTTTGGATTCCCCATTCTGTCTTGTGATAATTGTGCATGGATTTTACTGATAATAAATGATAAAGTAACCATTTTGAGGGGGAGGTTACAAGGGTAGAGAGCAGATATGAAGGGATGGGGAAATGAATTAGACGGGGATGCATGATGTCAAAGACATAAAGAATAAATAAAAAGAAAATTACAGATGGTTTTGCAACAGAACAACCAGATGCACGTATTCCAATCATTTAACTACTGAGGGAGGCATTTATAGTGCCTATAAATAGAAAAGACATTGAAGAAACTATTGTCCAAGTAAATGAAGAAAGTGAAAAGCATGGTTAGTGATGGTCAAAATGAACAACTTAATCTTCTGTTTCACCTTTCACCTTACAAGGAAAACTTTCTCTAAATCCAGGCATCACAATATCAGTCATGACTGATACCCAACCATCTACACTACCACTGCCCCTAGGCCAACAAGCTTCAGATGGTGGGCTTCAGTAGAAATTCTCAGACATTCCCTAGGGATGGCTCCCATAGGTTCATATGTTTGAATGCTTAATCACCAGGAATTGGCGCTATTTGAAAGGATTAGAAGGAAGTGTGTCACTGGGGGTGGGCTTTGAGGTTTCAAAAGCCCATTCCAGGCCCAGTTTCTTTGTCTCTACATCAGGATGTAGAACTCCCAGCTACTTCTCCAGTGCCATGTCTGCCTGCCTGCTGCCATGCTCCCTGTCATGACAATAATGGACTAAACCTCTGAAACTGTAAGCCAGCCCACAATCAAATGTTTTCTTTTATAAGAACTGCCTTGGTCATGGGGTCTCTTCACAGCAATAGAACAGTGACTAAGACACCGTCCTTATCTATCACTCTTGGATCTTTCATCAAGAATATTCTTTCTCCTGTGGGACACTCTATCCACTAAATTCATCTCGAGGATTATTACGCTCAGGCTATTGCCTACTCTAAGTTACTCTGTATACTGTGAAACTGTCATTTACAAGCAACATTGGACTCCATTTTGAGGAGGAAAGACAACTCCAGCCCCCGAGTGGCTCCAGAAACTGCAGCCTCTGTCAGGCACTGCTGGTTTCAGTTCATTTTCCTGCTATTGTGTCTGACCAAAAGTAGTGCTAGGAGGAAAGAGTTTATTTGGATTATACTTCCAGGTCACAGTCTATCATTGAGGGAGGTCAGGACAGAAACCCTGAAGCAGAAACCACAGATGAATGCTGCTTCACTCTGTCTTCCTTATACAGCCCAGGCCACCTGCCTAGGAATGATGCTACGTATGGTGGGCTGGATCTGCTCATATCAATTATCAGTCAAGACAGCCCCTCACAGACATGGTAACAGGTTAATCTGATGGAGGCATTTCTTCAATTGAGGTTGTCTCTTGCTGGGAGGCTCTAGTTTACATCAAGTTAAAACTATAAAATAAAAACTAACCAGGACAACACCCACCCAGATCAGACTGATAAATGACTTATACTTGGGAATAGAGAAGGAGCCGTCCTACAAGTTTATTAGTGTGTGTCTCAAGGACTGGCAAGCAGAAGTGTTTCAGTCACTGTTCTTTTGCTGTGAAGAGACACCATGACCACAGCAACTCTTTTTTTTTTCGTTTATTTATTCTTTTGTTTTTACACCCTCAACCAAAATTTCCGCTCCTTCACCTCTTTCCAATTCCTCCCCCACCTTCTCTTTACTCCCCCACCCACTCCTCCTCCACTGTTTCTCTTCAGATACAGGCAGGCCTCCCATGGAGATCAGCCAGCCAGGGTATATCAAGTTGCAGTGAGACTAGGCACCTCCTCTTCTATGAAGGTTAGATGAGGCAGTCCAGTAGGAGGAACAGGTCCCAAAAGCAGGATCAGAATCGGAGACATCTCCTGCTCTCACTGTGAGGAGTCTCACAAGACTAGGTTACACAACTGTCACATATGTGCAGAGGGCCTAGGTCGGTCCCATGCAGGCTTCCTGGTTGTGGGTTCAGTCTCTGTGAGCCCAGTTAGCTGATTCTATGGGTTTTCTTGTGGTGCCTTCGACCCCAATGACTCTTACAATCTTTCCTTCTCCTTTTCCACAGGATTCTCCAAGCTCTGCCTAATGTTTGGCCACGGGTCTCTGCATGTGTTTCCATCAGTTGCTGAGTGAAGCCTCTCTGTTGACAGTTGGGCTAGGCATCCATCTATAAGAATCATAGAATATCACTAGGAATCATTTCATTAACTTTTTTGTTCCTTTTTTTTTTTGCCAGGTGTGTTTGGCTCTATCCTAGGTCTCTGGGGTCCTGGCCCTTAGGGGTGAGCTCCCACTCAGGGTATGGACCTCCAGCTGGGCCTGTCATTAGTTGGCCACTCACACAATGTCTGTGCCATCTTTACCCCAGCACATCTTGTGGGCAGGACAAATTGTAGGTCAATGGATTTGTGGTTGGGTTGGTGTCCCAGTCTTTCCACTGGCAATTTTTCCTGGTTACAGGAGATGGCCAGTTCAGGCTCCATATCCCCCATTGCTAGGAGTCTTAGCTAGGGTCATCCTCATAGATTCCCGGGGGTTTCCATTGCTCTAGGTTTCTAGCTCATCCCAGAGATGCCTCCAGATTCCAGTTCTCTCTCCCTCCACTTTTCCTGCCTCCTCCCTATGGCAACTCTTTTAAAGGAAAACATTTAATGGGGTCTTGCTTGTAGTTTCCGAGGCTTAGTCCATGGTCATCACAGCAGGGAGCACGGTGGCACACAGACAGACATGATGCTGGAGAAGGAGCTGAGAGCTCCACATCTTGATCCACAGGTAGCAGAAGGTATGTATCCATACGGGGTGTAGCTTGAGAATAGGAAACCTGAAAGCCTGTCTTCAGAGCGATACACCTCTTCCAACAAGGTCACACCTCCTAATCCTTTCAAATAGTGCCACACCCTAATGACCAAGTATTCAAATCTATGAGCCTATAATGGCCATTCTCATTCAAACCACTGCAAGAGGGGACTCCCCAACTATCCCTGGAGCTTCCGCTCTGCTTGGTACCCTACTGTTAATGCAGCCTGCCTGTCCATCCTCCTGTTCACCTATCTGGACCAGGACCTGAACCTGTTGTTTCCTGTCTTCTGACCCCTGTTTGAACTTTCACCTCACAACTGAACTCTGCAGCTTGGAATTCAAATCCTGACTCCAGCAGCTCCAGCAGCCCATCTCTCCTGGTCCTGGCCTGGTTCCTTATCTTATCACTACAGATGCTCTCAGCCCACTTTGGAAACCTCTTGAACTTCCCTGCAGTCTTTTTAGTTTTATTTATTTTGGAACTCAAATATGTGCATGTAGATAGATGTATTTACTGTGTGATGTGTGATATGAGGGTTAATAGTACCGATTGAGATTTGAATAAGAGAACTTGCATTACCAAGGTAGGTGGGATTATATGACAAACTGATGTCTTTGAAGTTGCTGACCCTTATGAATTTTTTTGTTAGTCCATAAATTTCTGACCTTGTGGAAACACACAAATATATTTGCTTATGCTACTGTCATATTGCACCCACAAGAGAATTTATTATGCAAGTAAAATTGCCAGATTGCCTATTTTCTCTTCCTTGAAATATCTAGGGCATCCTCTACTAATAATGAATCATAAATCATTTCAACACTGAATTGCAGATGTCTTAACTCTAAGTTAAGCCCAAATTGAGTAGTTCAGTACTGTCCAGAAATAAGTTATACTGACAGGCAGGGTTATTAGGATTGAACCATGGAAGTTAAGGTTGACCCATCTAAATCTCCAGTTAAACTTACATAACAGCTCTCTAAAGCCAGAAAGAAGCTAAAGGGTGCTGAAGTAAAAAGTTGGGAGCTTAATAAAGACTCACTGTATTTTGTGCATTAAAGAAAAATGTCCTAACTAGCTGAAAACTATCTATACATTTGTTTAGCATCACAGGGCCATAAATAAAGGTAGCTATTTTTGATTAAACTATAATTGTAGTGGTAACTGTTATGCTGCAACACAATTAAACTATGACTCAGTTGGCATCAGATTCCACATGTTAAAGGTGCAATCTTCAACATTGCCCCACTTTAGACACCAGCTGCCGGGGACATTTTCAGGTCACATGTTTCTGAGCAACCGGGCACAAGTTCAAAGGGTTGCTACAACCTCCTCATGTCTGATTTTTTTATTTTTTATTTTTTAGCATGGATCACAGAATTAAGGACAATACTCTACTCACAATTACACTTTGATTATCTAGGACTCAAATGAAGTGATATATAAGTTCAGGCTTGGGAGAGCCCCAAAGACAAAGCTCTCCTGTGAAATCAGGTGTGTCACCCTCCCAGCAACCTGATATGTTCTTCAGCTGGGGCATGCCCCTGAGCCCTCATATCTAAAGCTTGTTACAGGGGTTCAGCCATTGAGCGAGTGATTGAATTTGCTCTCCACCCTCCTACACGAGGGAGATCAAGCCAACTCAAATCTCTAACCATTAATCACATGGTTGATTTTTCTGGTGAGTGACTGGCTCTCATCCTGAGTCATCTCATGTTTTTCCATAAACTCTAGTGTGATTCAAGAGGCTCATCAATAATAGAAACAATAAAAATTCCTATTGCTTAGGAAATTCTAAGGATTTATATGACCTGCTGGAAACCAGAGATAAAGGCCAGTGGCATTCTTTATTATACAACAGGTCACCCATTCCTTTTATGTGGGGCAGCCATTGGAGAATTTGAGTTAAATTTCCCAATATACTTTACCATCAACATCAGTCATAATCACTCACCTCACCTTACCTGTTATACCAATATTCAGTATAGGATGTATAACCTGAAAAACAAAAGTCAAATGATACTGGCTCATTATTAGAGTGCCACTCAGACATTAGTAATCGATCCAGCATCATATCACATGAACAAAATGCATCCCAGAGCAAGCCATCTAAGGTTCTCAAGCTTCCATTCAGGCAGATCGGGTTTCAAAAGCAGGAATGATTTTAGCATTCCGTGGCTTCTCCCTCAGGCATCTGGTGGAAATGAGGTAAGACACAGCGCCGTGGATTGCTTGAACCTCTTTCGAAGCATTACTGTAATATTGACTTTTCCTCATGGTACCGTCCCTGTATTTATTCTGTCACTCCCAGCTCCGACTCCGCCTTCTTGGAGATGTTAGGTTGACTCAGTGTGCTGATTTGGAGTGCAGGCCGCACTACTAACTCAGCACCTCCCGTCAAGTGACCCCCCCCCAATTCATTAGGGTTTGTTTGCTCTTTCTAGCATGAGGCAAGCAATCCAGTTGGATTTATGGCCACTCAGATGATTTATTGTGCAATGCTTGTGGTAGCAAATTCAAACTCGGTTTCATTTTTGGTGCCACTGGGATTTTATTACTTATTGATTACTATCTGATCCGAAGAGAAATGACAGTACTCATATTATTTTATAATTGTAGATCTATGTGCTTCTTTCATTAGCATCCCTTTCAGATTCAAAATAGTCAATCCTTATTTGCCTTCTGAGAAAGTCGATAACATACTGATTGGTTAGGCGCCCAGGCTTTATTGAGATACTCTCGTACAGCTCAAGAGTCTCAGCAAGGACTTATGGTTCCGTTCTCATGCAGTACATAGGTGACAATCCCTTTGTCATTTTCTAAAGGTGAATTCTAAAACAAACCATTCTACCGATTTACTGCTTTAGGTGAGAAAGGCACATGATTTCCAAACAGAAATTGTCATTTTGCTTTGCAGTAGGACCTAGTTTTTTCAAAGGTGGCTAAATTTCTTGTTTTTGACAGACTATCAACTATTTAAAAACTTTCCAAATCTAGCAATCAGAAATAATTAGAAGATTCCTGGGCCTCACTGCTACCACCTGTAATGTATTTCTAATTTTTTTTTCTTGAAATTTTTTCTGCCACCACATGTCCTAATAAAGTCATGGAAAGCCAAACTGCTTTCCTATTATCCTAAACATTAACTGGTCATGGCTTGCCTGCTCATCTTAAGAGTGCTTGTTTCATGTTTTTGTTTTTTACTTGAGAGATCTAGACGGGTCCTTAATGCTTAAATTCAACTTCTTGAGATTTATCCAACAAATGCTCATTATAGTCTCTTGACGCAGTGACCAAACCTGCTGGCCTTGTCGGAGGTAATAGATAGCTACATTGGTTTAGTTGGTTTGGCTATTGCTTGGTATGGTGGTGCATGCTTGCAGCCCCAGCCCAGGGATAAAGACAGATGGATCCTTGAGGCTCACTGCTTAGCTATGCTAGCCTAATGGATGAGCTCCAGGTCAGCGAGAGACCCTGTTTGAAAAAACAAGATGGACAACTCCCAAAGAGTGACACCCAAGGCTGACCTAAATGTCCCATTTAAGGCTGAACACTCAATAGTCACTGAGTACTTGGCACTGCTGTCCACTGCAAACAGAAGCCTCTCTGACCAGCGTTGAGAGCATCACTGGCCTATGTTTATATCTTCAGGTACACTCTACATTTTCCTCTAGTACAGTGGTTCTCAACCTTCCCAATGTTGCAACCCTTAATAGGGTTCCTCATGTTGTGGTGACCTCCAGCCATAAAATTATTTTTGTTGCTACTTCATAACTGTAATTTTGCTACTGTTATGAATTGTAATGTAAATATATTTCCCCCGATTTTGAGAACTCTCAGAGTCTTGCCCCACAGGTTGAGAACCGGTGATCTAGTCTTTCAGTTTTAGGTCTTATGGAGAGGCCCTTGATCCATTTGGAGCTGACTTTTGTGTAGGGTGCATCTAGTTTCATTTTCCTTCATGGAGATATTCCATTTCCCCAGCACTGTTTGTTGAAGATGCTGTGTTTTCTCCAATGTGTATTTTGCGCATCTTTGTCAAATATCAGGTGGCTATGGTTTCTTGCCTTGCATCTGGGTCCTCTCTTCTATTCCATTGATCTGTGTGTCTGTTTGTGTGCTAAGACCAGGCTGTTTTTTATTATTCTGTCTCTTTAGTGTAACTTGAAATCAGGAATGGTGATTTCTCCAGTATTATTTGTTTTTGCTCAGGGTCGCTTTAGCTATCTGCTTGTTTATTTATTTATTTATTTTTATTTATTTTTTCTTTCATATGAATTTTCAGATTGCTTTCCCTATTTTTTCTCTGTGTAGCCTTGGCTATCCTGGACCTCGCTCTGTAGACCAGACTGGCCTTGAACTCAGATCCACCTGTCTCTGTGTCCTGAGTGCTGAGATTAAAGATGTGCATCACCACCACTACCACCCAGCTGTTTCTTCTATTTCTATGAAGGATGTCACTGGAACTTTATTAGGATTGCATAAATCTGTAGATTGTTTTCGGTAGAATTGTTAGTTTTACAATATTGATTCTTCTAATTCATGATCATGGGTAAGCTTTCCATTCTCTAGTGTCTATTAAATTTCTTTCTTCACTGTTTTGTAGAGGTATTTCACATCCTTCGTCAGGTTTATTCCAAGGTATCTTACTATGGTGGATGATTTTTTCTTTTTTTCTTTTTTTGATATGTTCCTGAATTTGGTTTACATCTCTAAGACTTTAAAACCCTTGTCTTAAAAATTCTTTACTGCTGTGCGGTGGTGGCGCACGCCTTTAATCCCAGCACTCGGGAGGCAGAGGCAGGCGGATCTTTGTGAGTTTGAGACCAGCCTGGTCTACAGAGCGAGATCCAGGAAAGGCGCAAAGCTACACAGAGAAACCCTGTCTTGAAAAACCAAAAAAAAAAAAAAAAATAAATAAATAAAAATAAAAATAAAAATAAAGTAAAATAAAATAAAATTCTTTACCAAGTATACAAATTCTTAATTATTATTTCATAATCTTTACCTAATACTAATCAAACTGCTCTAACCCAAGCCCCATCAGCTCCTAACTTTGCCTCCCACTCTAAGATGTCGTTGTCTCACTACCACAGCAGTACTCTCCACACTGCAGGAAGTCACGGGCTCAGCTTTTCCTTACCAGTGCATTTATTTTGTGGTGTTGGGATTGAATCCGGGACGTTCTAGGCACGTGCTTTACCACTGAGTTGTATTCCCAGCCTGATGGGTTACTTTAGTGATGTTTGGATGGAATGAATATTTGAGTTCTACAGAGTAACTGCCATCACACAGACCCCCACTAATCTAAAATGCTGGCTTTGTCAGTGAGCAGGTCTTACAAACTCTTGTGCCTAGCAGTAGTTGTTGGTTTGTGGGGAAGGTATAGGAGAACCACAGGAAAGAGAGCTGAGGTGGGCAAATCTAGAAGGTGGAGTAGTCTTTGGGATAGATTCTATCAACTAGTATAGAATAATTTATCATCTATCTATCTATCTATCTATCTATCTATCTATCTATCTATCTATCTATCTATCTGTGTGTATGTGTGTAGGTCAGAGGAAGACTTTGTGGAGTTGGTTCTCCCCTTGACCTTTACATAGGTTCTGGGGATCAAATTCAGATTACCAGACTTGCACAATAAGTACCTTTACCAATTGATCATATTTCTGACACAGTTGTTGGTTTTATGTGGTGGTGCAATGTTATTCATTAAGCAGCACTGTTTACCATGTGAGGAAAGCCATGAGGCACAAACAAAACCCACTATGAGGGTTTATTAGGAGAAGGGGGGACAGGAGAGGGTGTGCTCAGTCCTGTTTGAGAGAGGAAGAAGGAGAAGGGGGAAGAAAAAGGGGGAGGAGTCTGTGACTGGCTTTCTATGGATTCCCCCACACATGCACATATGGGCTTATGGAGCTACACCACGAATGCACATAGACTGAGTGATCACTCTACATGCAAATTATGTGACCATGCAGTGCACGGATTATGTAGGATGTAAGGCCCTGGGATGATTAATTGTTTTGCCAGCGCATGCGCGGTCATGTAGCTGGGGGAGTGGCTAGTGGCCATGAATTCTAACAATAGTATTTCACAATATAACAGTTGGTTAAATTGTCATATTGGTGGTATTTGTGGGTTTCCATTAAGTATTATCCTTGGTGAAATGATCAGGAAGGCCAGATGGAAGAAGGGTGACCCATGGATGCCACTGTGGATAGATCACATTCCAGGGGATAGATGGAAGCCACTGTGGATAGATGTACTTGTCTCTGGATGCCTTCCCAATTTCTACATCCCAGTACTTAAATATAGCTCTGGGGAAATGGACATCTAAGCAGTTAAGTTTTTGCCACTTTGTAGACTAGGAATTCAATGGAGATATAAATATCTATTTCTAGGGAAATAAAGTTAACCTTATTGGATGATAAGATTCAAAAGCACTTTTTACATAAAAAAATCCAAATAGGATCATTGGTCTGTCACACTTATTAATATAGCCATAAATTTAGCAATAACCTACTTCATTCCTTTGTGTGTATGGATAGGGGGTGGGATATGCATGAGAATCAGTGTCTTCCTCTGTGGCCTTTCCCTAGAGGAAGGGTCTTTCACTGAACCAGAAACTCATCCTTCTAGCTAGACTGGCTGGTCAGTGAGTCCTTGGGATCTGATAAACACTGGGGTTATAGACATTCTTTTATGTGGACTGCTGGGGATTTGAACTCATGTCTTCCTGCTTGCAGAGGAAGTTCTTTTATACTTCTCCATCCCAACCTACTATATTCTTTAATACAGCTTCACAGTGTTTTGCATTGTATGAATGTACAGGGTTCATAGTCACTCTCATGATGGACCTTTATATTGTTATAGTTGTGTTGCCATGGTAAATATTGTTATAAAATCTTTTAACAGATATCTAAGGAACTATTCTGCCAAGTGAAGTTTCTGAACTAGATATTACCTAATTGTACAAAATTTCAGCATATCTTCTTGATCAATGATTGGTGGAGGAGGACCCAGCCCATCGTGGGTGGGGCATCCCTGGGCTTGTCCTGGGTTCAATTAAGAAAGCAGGCTGAGAAAGCCATGAAGAGCAAGCCATTAAGTAACATTCCTTCATGGCCTCTGCCTCCAGGTTTCTATCCTGTTTGAGCCCCTACCCTTACTGCTTTCAATGATGAACTATTATATGGAAATGTGAGTGAAACAAACCCTTTCCTCCCCAAGTTATTTTTGATCATGGTGTTTCATCGCAGCAATAGTAACTTTAACTAAGACAGATAGGAACCATGTGACGGCTTGAATGAGAATGGCCCCCATGGTCTCATATATTTGAATGCTTGGTCATCAGGGAGTGGTACTACTTAGAAGGAAGAGGAGGTGTGACCTTCTTGGGGTATGGATAGCCTTGTTGGAAGAGTACATCACTGGGGGTGGGCTTTGAGGTTTCAAGGGCCCAAGCCAAGCCCAGTGTCTTTCTCTCTTCTGGCTGCCTTTGGATCTGGATGTAGAACTCTTAGCTCTCTTGTCTGCCTGTGTGCTTCCATGCTTCCTGGCATGAGGATAATAGACTAAACTTCTGACACTGTAGCAAGCTTTCTTTTGTAAGAGTTGCCATGGTCATGGTCTCTTCACAGCAAGAGAACACAAAGACAGTACATTCTGATATATTTGGCCATTAGCTAAGTGGAGACATCTTTTACAAGATGCGTATTTGTTTATGTAAAGTAAAGGCATACACATTTTCCAGTGTATATGTGTATATGTTTGTGTCTGTGTGTCTAGGTACTATTTGTGCATCTCTGTGTATGTGTGTGTCTGGATGTATGTGTGTGTGTATGTTTGTGTGTCTCTGTGTGTGAATATGTGCATGTGTCTGTATTTCTGTGTGCTTGTGTCGCTGTGTGTCTATGTATATATGTGTGTGTCTCTGTGTGTGTCTAGGTGTTATTTGTGTATCTGTGTATTGGGGGGGTATATGTCTCTGTGCATTTTTGTGTGTCTATGTCTATATGCATTTCTCTTGTGGGATCCGAGGAAATGTTGAAGGAGACCCCAGACTCAAATAGTATGTAAGAGCAAAGAACGTTTATTAATATTCCAGTATATCTGGGGGCGTTTATTAATATTCCAGTATATGTGGGGGCGCTGACCTGTATAAAATGGTGACAACCCCAGAGGAGCGTGCAGGCTCCTTTTAAGCACAGCTAAGGGGAGTTGCAGAGGCAGTGAGGTCATCTCAAATATGATTGGTTACACAAGCAGCAGTTAGTTATATTAGTATACTTTTAATTGGCCAAAATTTGGTCTTTATCATTTTTGGACATATTTGCCCAAGCTTGGGGAAGTTTGGACGTGACTCAGAAGGGGCTGCTGGATTTGTCCTTGAGACAGTGTGAGACTGACTCAGACCTCATCCCTGAATGCAAGGGAGTTGTGGATAAATGACCCTTTGTGAAGAGATAAATGCTTCACCCTTCCTAGAGAACTGAAACCTAAATTCAGTTGTGAGAGTGAGAGAGTTTAAACCCTCCACTCTGTGTGTTTATCTGTGTGTGTCTCTTTGCGTGTCTGTGTCTCTGAGTGTGTATGTGTCTGAAAGGTTTTTTGCACACCAATAAACCTCTCTGCCAATGTAGCAATCCAAATCAAACCAAATCAGATCAAATTAGGAAAAGCCTTGGTTTAATGGGTAGAGCATTCCCAGGTGATTCCCAGGCCCAGCAGAGAGGAGACAGGGATGAAAGACTGGAAAACCACGTGTCTGTTTTCTGGGATGCAGCTTATATACCCTGTGGGAGTGGTCCTGAGCATCTCTGGGGGAGGAGCTGTGTTTGGCAGGCACTGAAAGGGTGGGTTTGGGGAAAGAAATGGGGGAGGGAGTTGAGGTGGATCTTCCACCAGAACATTCCAGACTCTTTGGGTGTGTGGATGCCAGAGTGCCAGGGGCTTAGGTGGAGCTTCCACCACAATAATGTCTTTGTGCATATGTGTGTGTATGTGTGTGCATGTATATCTGTGTATGTGCATGTATGTTTGTGAGTGTGTATGTGTATGTGCATATGTATGTATGTGTGCATATATGTGTATGTGTGTGTGTGTGTATGTGTATACTTCCTAATCACATTGTTTTCCTGCTTTTTAAATTTTTCCTTTTGATGAGATCTGTCTTTGTTCACTGAAGAAACTGCCCTGCAGAGAAACTTTCTCTGTTTTCATTCTTGGTTAAGTTTGTAGGACTTTTGGTATGCAGAAGCTTAGTACTTACATATCTTCAGATTACTCAGCCTTCTCTTTATTTTTCTACATTCAGTACCACATCTGAAAGTCTTTTGTACTTAACCATTTTATAAAAACCCAGATCACATTCAACTTCTCAGTTTCATCATTCCTTTCTGAATTTTTGACTCTTGAGAGCTGCTTTCGATGTCATCCTTGCCAGAGTGATCTGGCTTTCTTCTTCTGCTTTCTATTCACTCAGGATGGAGTGTGCTGGGATGGCCGCTTACGCGGTTAGAGTCTTTAACAACGTTTTCCAAGTCTGTGAGAGTTTAAATCCCACCTTAAAGGTGGTCTTTAGTAATTCATTCTGCATATCGTTTTCTGCAAATGCTGGCTGAATTTGTCGAGAGAAAAACAAAAACCCTACTGAGACCAGAACAGGCTGCAGCTGCTTTCACACTGGAGCAGAGTGGTAGGACTCACGCAGGCCAGGCGTGATGGCTTTTTGTTTTCAAAACGTGTCTTTGTTTTAAAATGTGGGTGGGAAAGGTGAAGCCTCTCTCTTTCCATCCGCCAGCCCAGCGCATAGTCCAGAAGGGGTGGTGAACTGAGAAGAGTAAAAGTAAATTACAGGTCAGAGGCTGGTAAGGACCAGGAAGAGAAGAGACGTGGGGAGGGGTGGGTAATGGGGAGAGGGAGAGCTCTTAGGGGAGACGGCAAGCAGCCAAGGGAGGACAGAGTCTGTCCACCAGTGACAGTGGGTGGTGGCTTCTGATCAGATATGCTGAACATAAATTCTACTTTAAGTTGTCACATTTTCCTCAGTTTTTCATTAGTGTTTTGAGAATTTTAAATAGTATAGTTCAATCATATTCACCCCTCTTTCCCTCAACTCTTCCCAGCAGCTACCAATAGCCAATACCTCTTTAGCTAGGGCTGGGACTTCATCTACCTCCCCTCTCTACACTGGGATTTTGTCTAGCTTGAACTTGTTCATGTTGTCACAAGTGCTGTATGAGCCCTGATGTGCTTAAAAACAAACAAACCACTGTAGTCACCTACCTGCTCTGGCTTTTATAGTATTTTGACTCCTCTTACACAATGATCCTTGAGTCTTGGGAGGAGGCAGCATGATATTGTTATGGGGAACCCACAGAGATGACCATTTAGGCACAGTTTATAGCCAATTGAAAGTCTTTGTTCCAGCTGGTTGGGACTATACTCAGGTATTTGGGACCTAAGTGTAACACCTTGATTTTTGAGTTAAGGACTTTTAAAGGCAAAAAAACAAAACAAACAAACAAACAAAACCCCCACAAAACAAACAAACAAACAAACAAACAAACAAACAAACAAACAAACAAATAAACCCAAATCACACTCTGGTATCTTGCTCTGGTGATGGTAGGGATGGTAGGTGGTGGGAGGGGAGATTTTGTGCAAGCAAGCAGTTTAGCTGAAGCTGAGATAAGCAGTTAGCTGGAAGAGTTTTGCACAAGCAGGCAGTTTAGCAGAAGCTAAGATGAGTTAGCCAGAACATCCTGACCTTGGTTTTCTAGAATAGAGTTAGGTAATTTTCCACAGAATTTTCCATTAAGGAGATCAAATTCTAGTTAAACCTGAAATGTCTCAGCAAGAATACAAGATGGAGGAAACTCTGCACTGCCTTGTCCTGTTTCAATATAGATGTCCCACTTGGGGCTAAGCACTCTGCAGTCTCTTATTGTCTGCATCTTGACCAGTTGTGGGTCTCTGTGTTAATTACCATCTAACTTTGACAAAAAGCTTCTCTGATAAGGGTAGACAGAGGCACTAACCTACAGGTATAATGTTATGAATGGTTTGGAAGTAACCAACCACTCTCTTGTTGGATTTAAAGCCCACTCCACAAGTTGAAACCCATACCAGGCACTGTTAAGGGAACCAAGAACCTGTGGCTAAACAGGTCCTAAGCTGTAGGGGAGAATCTACTGCCACCATTCTGCTAAATGTTACTTACATTTTATAGGGAAAGGGGCTGGCTAAAGAAACCCACCCTGACCCTGGAGCCCAGAACCAGTGAAAGAAACACAGCCTAGATCTGGCACTTGAGCCAGAGAAAGAAACACTTTATCCTCAAAACCAGAACCAAAGAAACATGCCCTGACTCTGAAACCAGTGTCAAAGAAACACTCTTTGTCCCTAGAATCAAAGCCAGTGAAAGAAATATGCTCTGGCCTTAGAATTAGAGTCAAAAAGCTAAGAAAAGCCAGTGAAAGAAACACAGTTTGCCTCTGAAATCAGGACTATCTCTGCCCCTAACCCACATAACTAACCAATCCCTGGGCAGAAAAAAACTAACCAATCCCTGGACAGAAAATCTTCTCCCTGGAGAAACTCCATCCCCAAGAAATCCTATATAAATCACCCTGCATAGTCAGTTGTGGGCTGTTCTTTCCCATCCTGATAGAGGCAGCCACTCTCCTGGACTCCTCCTTCTGAAACAAATCTCTTTCTCAAAAGAGTTTTAGGTGTGAAGATCTTCATTTGCTGGCACAGAGAAGAAGAACCTTGCTAAGACATATCTTAGTGGACTGAGCAGAAAAAACCTTGCAGAGACGTTCCCTTAGTGGGGCTGAGCAAAGCAGAGCTGAACAGGAGAACCTTGCTGAGACATCCCTTAGTGGAGTGGGCAAGGTGGAGCTGAACGGAAGAACCTTGCTAAGACATCCCTTAGTGCCGAGCAGAAAAAACCTTGCTGAGACATCCCTTAGGGGGCTGAGCAAGGGGGAGTAGAACAAGTAACACTTTTCTCTGGAGCCAGAGGAGATTGCTACATTTCCACAGGGGTTTCCCCTTTAGCAGAGTGAAGCAAAAGAAGCAACATCTCAGGCTGGAGAAGCAGAGCTCTGCTGGGAAGCCCCCTTATGTGGGGGCTGTAGCAGCTCTCCAGAAGAGGAGCAGGATTACTACATCCTGTGGGGAGACCATCCCCCACCACACCAGGTATAGCCTGACTCCTGAACAGTCAGGATACCTTTCCCTGCTGAGCTGTCCTAACAGCTCCAGGCCTGACTCTCCTGAGCAGTCAGAATACCTACCCCTCCAAGGCTGAGCTGTCCATTGCAGCTCCAGCCGTCAGAGCTGTCCTAGCGTCTCAGGTGTCTGGGATACCCTTTCTATCTAGAACTGAGCTGTCCGAGCAGCTCCAGCCATCAGAGCTGTCCCAGCATCTCAGGTGTCTGGGATACCCTTTCTATCTAGAACTGAGCTGTTCCATTGCAGCTCCACTTGCCAGAGCTATTCTAGCAGCTCAAGATGTTGCCTGACTCCCCGAATAGATACCTTTCCCTCAGAGTTGCAAAACTCGCTTACACATTTCATTATGTTGTGACCTCCCTCTGAGAGCTTTCATCTCCTAGGAAAGGCTGAGACACTCCCCCCCCCACCCCGCATTGTATTGATGGGGACTGAAGAAAGAAGATGTGATATTTCCCACCAAGGCAAAGAAAGGGTGCAGCAGCCTGTAGGATATAGGGGCTGTAGAGCGAGGAGCCTGCTCACACATGTAGAGTGTAAACCTCATGAGGGAAGGGCTTATGTTTATCTGTTTTTCATGCCCTGCCTCTAGTGCCTAGAGTCAAATTTGATACACAGTAGCTTCTCAATAAAAAGTTGTTGGAATGCATAAATGAAAGCTGTTAGCACTCTGAACTGCCCCCTGGAAACTCGCCCAGTGTCCTGACGTCATCTTATGTAAAACCCCCTTTAAGAGGAAAACCTCCCCCCTCTTCTCTAGTTCCTTCTTTCCTCCCTCACCATGAGGTAGTGAACACCTCTGTTTTTCTTTCTCCCTCCCCCTCCCTCCCTCCCTCCCTCCCTCCCTCCCTCCCTCCCTTCCTTCCTTCCTTCTTTCTTCCTTTCTTTCTTTCCTTTCTTTTTTTTTGAGACAGGGTCTCTCTATGTAGTCCTGGTTGTCCTGGGACTCACTATGTAGCCTTTCCACATGGACACCATGTCTGCATGGTGTGAGTAACTTTCCACCGAGTCATGCTGCCCCTCACCTCGTCTGCATGGAGTCTGTGAGGCACCTTGGCTCCAGCTGCCAAGGCCTCTCATGTGCCGGTTCAGAACAAAAGCCCTATTAGGGGTTCTGATCTACCTAAGTGCTTGACATGTGGGTTTGAGCCAGGTCACTAGGATGTCATGGCAAAACAAAACCTCACAGGGTTGGAGATGTGAGAGTCTGGCTTTCCTCTGTCTGCTTGGAATACTGTCAGCTTTAGCTGTGGTCTTCCATGTGAGGTGCCTGTGTATGATGCCTGTGTGTTTGAATTTACTCTCTGTGGATAAGCAATCTGTAGCACTACCATGATAGAAAGATCTTTATTTGTTTGTTTTTTTGAGATAGGGTTTCTCTGTGTAACAGCCCTGGCTTCCTGGAACTTGCTCTGTATACCAGACTGGTCTTGAACTCACAGAGATCCACCTGGCTCTACCTCCCAATTTAAAAAAAAATTTATTTTTATTTTATTTGCATTGGTGTTTTGTCTACATGTGTATCTGTGTGAGGGTGTCAGTTCTTGGAGTTACAGAAAGTTGTGAGCTGCCATGTGGGTGCTGGAATTGAACCCTAGGTCCTCTGGAAGAGTGGTCAGTGCTCTCAACCTCTTGAGACATCTCTCCAGCCCTAGAAAGGTCTTGAAAATCTTTAATTACTTCCTTAGTGGGATCCCAGTAGCAAATGGATCTGTGACTGTTTGTTATCATGATATTTCCTGTGTAACTGTTAAATCAGTGCCACTTAGGTGTTACACCTACAGGAGGTATGGGTTGAGGGTATTTAAAAGCATTTTAATTGGAAATTTATTCTTCCATATGAGTCATTTAGGTTGAGGGGAATGAGGAGATGCAGGAAGGAAGGAAGGGCTTTGGTTCAGAAATGACCATGGTGAGAAAGAGTGGCAGTCCCAGGATGGAATGGCCTTCAGAGAGCTGAAGATTGAAGCCTTGATGGAAATGTCTTAGGGAATCTTGGTTGCTTCCACCACAGGAGTGCTTCAGGCGATTCTCAGTGATCAGGTGAAGCTATGACCACTCTACACCGAGATAAAGTGTGGAAAATGTCCATGAAAGTGTGCCAAAGTTAAGATCTTTTGGCAATCTTGGTAGGGTTGGAATGGGGGCTTCTATTCTGAGACAGCCAAAGTATGTTGAAGATAATCATATGGCTTCCCAGAGGAGATAAAAGGTGTTCTGTTGTGGTTTTTTTTTAATTGCTGTGATAAAACACTGCATCCAACAGCAACCTGGGAGGAAAGAGTTTTATTTGGCTTACACTTCCCAATCACAGATCATTATGAAGGGAGGGCCAGGCAGGAACTCAAAGCAGGAATCTGGAGGCAGAAGCCTTGGAAGAGCATTGCTTACTGGTTTGCTCACTCATGGCTTGTTCAGCCTGCTTTCTTTTTCTTTTCTTTTCTTTTCTTTTTTTTTTTTTTGAGGAAACATCTTCCCCAAAAGTTCTGATATGCCCTTATTTGTCTCTTTTTTTTCATCAATTTTTTTTTATTTTTTACATTACACTCATGATATTCATTAATTACACTCATGATATTAATCACATTTGTGGTATTCATAGATTACATTCACAGTATTCATTCAATTATATATATATATATTTTAATTTTAAATGCCAAATGTCATTTATTGAAGGCTTACAGCACAATGGGAGGACCCCGGAGGGCAGAAGTTGGCTACTGATGTTTTACAGTCTTGCTTCTAATCTGTTAACGCCCATTATTCAGGATACACAGACAAGGAACTTCCCTTAAGCATTCAGGAGGGTGGAACCTGGCAGGGAATTAGCATAGGGAGGATATCAAGGTCAAGGTGGGCAAGCAAGGCAGCAGTTACCCAAAACGGGGCCAGGGCCCTACAGGCCCCCCTTTTATTAAAAAATGAGCTTCTGACTTGGGTTGCGTGGGACATCAGCAGGTCACCTTACCCGTCATGGAGACGCCTGCCCACAGCCTGCTTTCTTATACAACTTAGGACCACCTGCCCCCGGTTTTCACGATGAGCTAGGCCCTCCCACAACAACCATTAATCAAGGAAATGCCTCAGAGATTTGCCTACAAGCCAGTCTGAGGGAGACAGTGTAGCTAGAGTTTTCCTGCCTGGCCCACAGTCAGGATAAATCTCTTTCACCTGCCAGTCCCACAGCTGCTCAGACCCAACCAAGTAAACACAGAGACTTAATTTGCTTACAAACTGTATGGCCGTGGCAGGCTTCTTGCTAACTGTTCTTATATCTTAAATTAATCCATTTCTATAAATCTATACCTTGCCACGTGGCTCGTGGCTTACCGGCATCTTTACATGCTGCTTGTCCTGGCGGCGTCTCCTTCCACCTTCCTGCTCTTTTTATTCTCTCTGTTAGTCCCGCCTATACTTCCTGCCTAGCCACTGGCCAATCAGTGTTTTATTAGCAACACATTTGCCATACAGAACATCCCACAGCAAGACAGTGTTATTTGCGCTGTTACCCTGCAAGGAAACGTCACGAAACACGACAGAATCCGCTAATAAGAGTTTATTATTAAGAAAGGGATAGTGAGTGATTGTACGGGGAGACACGTGTGTGGAAAGGGAATTAGATCAGCGTTATGGCGGCTTTTTATAAGGTGGGGCGTGTCCAGGTAGACGTAGATGACGTAGCACGCTGCATGCTTGCGTGGCTACGTGACATCACGGATCCTGGTCATGCGAGATGCCTTGACCCGGAAATGGCTATCTTGACCTGGAATTGGCCAGGTGGATGTGTCCGGGTCCATCCGTCGTCCTGGTTACGAGACGCCCTGACCCGGAAATGGCTATCCTGACCCAGACCTGGCTTGGCGGAAGTGTCCACCAGGCATATGCAAACACGCCCGACCCCTTCAGACAGTCCCCAGATGAGATCCCCTCTTCACTGATATGTCTAGGTTTGTGCCAAATTAACAAGAACGAGCAAGCACAGAAGGCATTTGAGCCCTGACTCTGACTGCACATCTCTGGATCCCTTGAGCATCTACAAGGACAGAAATAAGATTGGGATAACACCTACTCTGCTGGATACACACTGCTGGGGCTTATCTGTAAGTGCTCAGCTAAGCCATAGGTGCACAGTTAACACTGAATAATAACAGCACTTAAGAACCTATTGCTTATAAACAACTAACTACACCAGGAGACAGTTCTAGAAAGCCAGAATGGGGAGCCCACAGAAGGCCAGACGATGAACTTATTAACACAAAGCACACAATTGACACTTCTCTTTCATAGCGATACCAAGATGTTAGGCGCTCGCACCTTCTCTAGAGCTGAAACAGGCACAGAATGGGGGCATGACCCTGTTTTTCAGTTGTCTGCAACTTGAATATGTAGTAGCTACTGATGTTCATTAGAGTTTGAATGACTCTTGATTTTGAAGATGTGGTCTGCAACTGGTAATGCTACTTTGGGGTTTGTAGAACTTTCGGGACGGTATTCTATCTAGCTGATGAGGGTTGGTGGGGGTGGACCTTGAAGGTGCTGTCTGCTTCTCATTCAGACGGAGTGCTCCGCTTCCCGTGTGCTGATGTGAATGAAGTCACTCTTGTGACTCCCAGCTATGGGGTAAAATAAGCATCTCCTTCGTCTCAGTGCTCCCATCACAGCAATGAACAAACGCTATCACGGGGCCTCCTGCAGCGATGAAAGTGTCAGTGCCTAGAAGGGGACACCGAGTCATGTTGTGTACTTACTCTGTGCCTGGCCCGGGCGGAAGCATCTCTTGGTACTTTCTCCCGTCCCAGGTTCCTATTCCAGTTCAGGAAGGAGCAGATGAGCTGGGTCAAGGAATTTCATTTTTATCTTGATAAGTTCGACCTAACGAGGTTTGGCTTATCGGTTCAGTTAGTGGCAACTCTTGTGTGATTTCATTGGGTCATTTATCATTATTGTTCTTTCCTATCTCCAAATTGGCTGAAGATTTGATCGTTGGGCCACAGATGCCTTCAAGCAAGTTGCCAGTAAGAGCTTGAACTAGTTGGGGCTGAGGACACAGCTCTTCTGAATGCAGAGAGGTTTTCAGAAATCATTCCCTGGGGGTTATTTTCATCAGTAATTTCAGCATCCATTAGCTTTGGCTGTTGGTATGGATCATACCTGCCCTCCAGAAGGCTATTTAAAAGATGTGGTCACCTCCTTGTGGCACTATTGGTGGTGTAATTCCATCAATGTAGCCTGATGGGAGGGAGTCACAGCATGGGAGCACACTGGCCATCTCTCATCTCTTTGCTTCCTGGCCAGCAGAAGGAAGATGTTTCTTCCATCACACTTCCTGCCTTTCTTCCATCACACTTCCTGCCACGCTGGGCCTTGCCACAGGTCCAGAGGCAATAACACCACCTGGACGTAGACTGAAACCAGGAACTAAGGATAAACCTTTGCTTATTTTAAGCTGTTTACTGTAGGTATTTTGCATCAGGAATAGGAAGCTCACTATCACAGGCTCTTCCTCCATTTGAGAACATTCTCTATTTATCTATCTTCCACACACATGATGTCCACAGGTGACATCATGGCTCCTGGGATGCAGATTTATACTGATAGCAATCAGTGATTCCCACCTCATTATTAACCTTAGAAAAAAGGTAATTTACGTGTTTATAATTCTTACCATACTACTAATCTTAGAAAACTATTTAAAGAAATATCCTTGAATTTAGGGAAATTCTTTGTGATCACATTGTCCCCCTCTCTGAGTCCTAACTATACTCCAAACTATCCATCTAGAGTCTTCCCTAGAATCCACAGTGGTCCTACCTGCCATTCCCATTAGTTTGTACAATTCACATCCTTGCCTCAGCTGAAAATTGGGGAGGCAGAGTGAAATGTTCTTCTGGTCTGACACATCTGCTTTCTGTGGGACATCACTGATGATCTTAGAAAAAATTCAGAAAAGGGAGAAAAATTGGAAAACAGATTCCAGGGTGTTGGATTAATAGGTCAGATCATAGCAACCCTATTGTTTCTCTTTAATATGTTTTAAGCATCCTTCTGCTCTGCATTTAACCGTAAGAACAGACTTTCAGTCCATTAGGAAGTGTCTGTGTGAGCAGCCCCTTGCTTACTCCTGGCACTTTTCCCTTCTCTTAGATGCTAATTCACAATAGCACAATTTGCTGAACTTGGCACCATTCATGTGTTCTCCTAAAATGCAAGGCTGTCAGTACCTCTTTCATGGTTGCAATTGCCTAGAAATTTAAGATTATCTGAAAAGAAATATGAGTATTCAACTAATAAAGATTTTTAACTATTAGTCTTCCAAAGCTTTTCATTTTGATCCTTTATTATTTTAAAAACCAGAAGGCCCAAGGGAGGCTGAATTCCTCACTCAGCTTTCGTTCATCTAAGTGCATCCTGGAGCTACTTATTGTCCTGAGAATTGGCAGCGTCAACACTAGGTCTGCAGGGTTGGCCAGGACCTC
Organism: Peromyscus nudipes; assembly: GCA_902168325.1. Classification (NCBI taxonomy): domain Eukaryota; kingdom Metazoa; phylum Chordata; class Mammalia; order Rodentia; family Cricetidae; genus Peromyscus; species Peromyscus nudipes. Next base: position 46,501 of record CABHPH010148760.1, on the reverse strand, counting down.
TTTCTCCTACTGTATCTGATGCTGTAACTTACATCCAGCCAGACAGAGGTCAGGAATGGACCGTGCAGCCTATTTCTAGAACAATGATGAAACTAACTATCCCAGGTCTGGAAGATCCAGCGTTATTTGTGGTGTTTCTTTAAACATCAAAGTCAACCACGTAAGTATTTCTTTTAAAAAAATATTCGTTTTCATTTTATGTGATGTGTATTTGCCTTCATGTATATATGTGCACCGTGTGTGCTTGGTGACCTTGGAGGCCAGAAGAAGGTGTTGGATCCCCTGGATCTGGAGTTACTGATGGGTGCTGGGAATGAAACACTGGTCCTTTGCAAGAATAGCCAGTGCCCTTAACTGCTGAGCCATCTCTCCAGCCCAGTGTTTCTTACATTGTGGCACAGATGTGTTTGTGGAGAGTTGTTGCAAATTGGGTTGTAGACAGAGCTATATTTTAAAGGAACTCTGGTGACTCGGTAATTGAAAGTATGTTATTAAGAGCATTCTTTTGCGATAAAAAAGAACAATAGTGTATCTTCTGGGCAAATATGGATTTTAAAGTTTTTCCTAGAGTAGATTTTTCAAACAAATCTTGTCTCTGCCTCTTTAAGATTGATTGTGGGAACAATGGAGCACTCTGAAAGTCAAGATTTCAGGGCCAGATTCTGTGACATCTGACATTTCACACCCATTGATATTGACGGCAGCGTCTTAGAGAAATATTGCTTTGTCTTTGAGAAAATATGCATCATTGTCATAGCTCCCTAAAATAGTTATTGACTTTTTTTTTTTTGAGCCAGGACCTCACTGTGTGGCACAGGTTAACCTAGAACTCTAGGTCTTCCTGCCTCACACTCCTGCTGGGTATTAGAATTCCAGGTGTGTATCCCCATCCCAGCAGTGATTAAACAAACAAACAAACAAACCAAAAAAAATGTTGCCTTGTGAAACCCTAAGTAAATATTACACCTGAAGTAAACATTAGGCCTTGTCTGTATAGGTTAAGTAGAGATGTGATGTTATGTCAAGTAAGAAATTTAGAGAGATGTAATATGTCTGGTATGATCAAGTCACAAGTGCATAAAACTTTAAAATTTAGAGCAAACAGATTTGAATTTTAAGGAATAATTTGAATGTGCATGCTTCTTTGCTTAGACATCAACTGTTCTCAGCCCTGGATAGGCACTAGAACCACAGAAGAGCTTTTAAAAACCAAGGATGCCTGGGCTCCCTCCCTAGCAGCTCTGACTTACTTGTCAATAAGCTGACTAGAAGGACAGGAGAGATGTTCAGCAGTTACTAGCACTCGTTACTCTTGTAGAGGACCAGGTTTTGTCCCCAGTAGCTACATGGCAACTCACACCCATCTGTAATTCAAGTTCCAGGGGATCTGATGTCCTTTTCTGACCTCCATGGGCACCAGGCACACACGTGGTGCACATACATACATGCAGGCAAAGCATTATACACATAAAGTAAAAATAAATAAATCTTTAGAAAAGAAATGGACTAGATGCTATGTTGTCAAGAAGCCCGCAGTCCATTCTAACGTACATCCAGCCTGGGAACCACTTCCAACCCTACAACTTCAAGTGTGCTCTATCCGCACTTCGGCATTGGCCTCATCTGCAATGTGCTAAAAATTCATACTTTCGGGCGTCACACACTCACTCTGAAGCCTACATTTTACTTTCTCTCTAGGAGAGTCATTGGTGGTGCCATTTTCACAGGCCTGGGACAGACACCACTGAAGGTATTAAGAAACTTGAAAGGCCGGGCGTTGGTGGCGCACGCCTTTAATCCCAGCACTCAGGAGGCAGAGCCAGGCGGATCTCTGTGAGTTCGAGGCCAGCCTGGGCTACCAAGTGAGCTCCAGGAAAGGCGCAAAGCTACACAGAGAAACCCTGTCTCGGAAAACCAAAAAAAAAAAAAAAAAAAGAAGAAGAAGAAGAAAAAAAAAAGAAACTTGAAAGTGTGAATAGGGCTTGGCTTTCCTTTCAAAGGCGTTGCTGAGGGGAAGGTGGCGGTGGAGGGATTCAGCCCCATGGAGCAGTTTGAGACTAGAGGTTTGAGCAGTTGTACTAGACAGAGAGCTGCCTACAGTCTCTAGGATGAGCGTTCCCTCCTCTTTCTCTCCATCTTCATGCAGGGAGAGGGACTTGAGTACTTGGAATGGAAAAGGTGGTAGGACTACTGCTTCCCACAGCCTGGTTCTTGAGCCATTAGCATCAGCATCAGTATCAGCATCAGTATCAGCATCATCAGCATTAACATCAACATCAGCATCAGCATAAGAACACCATCATCAGCATCATCGGCATCAGCATGGGAGAACTTGTAAAAATGCCAGTTTGGGTACCATTCTAGACTTAGTGACTCAAACTCCAAGGATAAGAACTGGCCACTGGTTTGTTTTTTTTTTTTAAATATGTCCTGGGATTATAATATATACTCACTTAAGAACACTGAGTGTGTGCATTTTCCACACAGAGGAGATAGGAAAGGAAATTGCAGGCCATTGGGAAAAGTGTGAAGCTTACTAGCAGCATTTGTGGGGATCATCAAGTCCTATACACTGTGCAAACTCTACTGAGAAATTCCAAACAGTTTTGCTCTGATCAATGTTTCTTTACTGATTCAGGGACACGACCCTTTCCTTGTTTGGGTCATTTGGTTCATAATCATATTGATAGGGAAAGCTTTAGGTTGCGTGGTGTGGTGTGTTTGTTTTTTTCTTGAAACACATTTTGCAGTTGTCTGAGAACTTTTTATTACTAGAATAGTATAATCATAAATGTAAGATTTCAATACAATGCACGGGAAGTCCAAAATATAAGGGCAGTACCATTTGCTTTCAAAGGAATCTGCTTTAAATTGTATTTCTTAATGCTGAGTAAATTTACAGAATCTATAATCTTGTTGGATAGGATGGGATTAAGATCAGCTAAAAAATCACGTCTAAGCAGTGATTTTAATGTCAGATTCCCCTTTTAAATTGTTCTTGTTCTAACTGTTAGTGAAGAGGAAGCCCATGCATCTTCCTTTCATCTTCCTTTCTCTTCTCAAACTGAAGTGTTAATTAGTACCTTGAAGGGCAAATAGAGGTCACTGAAGAGAGGAAAGGCCTGGGTAATGAACCATGCAACAGAGCTCAAAGTGAATTCCCATTGACCGCAGAAGACATTATGGAGATTGAATGATCCATCTCTCTTGTATCACAGGGCTTTGAGAGTTCAGATGAGGTGCTTAGGGTCACATTGCTAATGAGGGAGAAGAAACCAGAAACCATATTTCAAAACTCCTTGGGGAGTGCTTTTCCTATTATACCGTGGTCACATGATACTCACAGAGCAAGTCAATGTTGGGGAAACACAGTCTATGTGAATTGATGTAAAACATGGTCATTGATTTTTTTCCCCTTTGCTCTCTCTAATGGGCTAGCAATAGACAAGCTGTCACTAAATTTTCTGGCACTACTATATATACAGGTTATTTCTCAAATCATTTTTAGAATGAGTTAGCATGTGAATAGATGATAAAAAGTAAAAAATAACACGAGTCAATCCTTTCTGCTGGTTTCCCTACTGACGCCCAGGTGATGTATCCAATAAATTCTTGACCAAGTTTATTTTGACATGCTATATAGGTTTTAAAAACTATTATGTCGCAAACTGCATATTGTCTCCCCAAACTTACCTCCCACGCACCTACAGTCAATCACTGTTCACTTAGAACCTTGAAGAATATCCTCAATTCTTCCTTTTCCTCTTACTCCATGTGTCAGCTCCGTCATTAGCTTCATTCGTGTTATCTCTTGTCAATCACAGTTCTAATTATTCAGTTCCAATACCTCTTCACCACTCATACTTCCATTGTTTTAATTTGATCTATTGTTTGCCCTAACTCAATCTATTGCTTCAGATTTCTTCCTGTGGTGGTTGGAACGAAAATGTCCCACATAGGCTCGTGTGTTTAAATGCTTGGACTTTAGTTAGTGGAGCTGTTTAAGAAGGATTAGTAGGTGTGGCCTTATTGGAAGAGGCATATCCCTGGGAAGTAGACTTTGAGATTTCAAAAACCCATTCCAGGCCCAGCCTCTCTCTCTCTCTCTCTCTCTCTCTCTCTCTCTCTCT